>CM034152.1:676132263-676281813 GCA_019776745.2 Taxus chinensis
ACTCTACCTCTTACTAGTCACACTGAGGCTCTTGGGGGCATCTACATTCATACACACCATAGGTGTTATTGTTTCATTTTATACTACTTCATATTCTTCCTAGCACACTAATCTATATCGGAACATACATGATTTGAAATTATTTTAATCTTTCTAACATGCTAACAGGTGCTTCATGTGCAACATTTTCTTTGCAAGAACTATTTTCTACCATGGTTGTCTGATACTTTGCTTGCTACTATTTTCCATTGTTTGCTATTATATAGCATTTTTTGCGAGCTATGTACTATGTTTTACTTGTTCATTGATTGTATTATTTTGGCCACTTTGGCCCTGATTGTATTGTGACATTGTGAGAAATGTCCCATGTTTGAAACCCACTTTTTTTGGTCTCCATTGTCTTATTTCTTGCTAGATTATACATTGTATTTTATATACATATTTGTCTTGATTGCACTAACACATGTACTAGCCACTTTGTTTACATGTGCCTTGGTTTATACCATGCACATTCCTTCCCCCTATAGGATACAATTTAATAGCATAATTAGGTCCTCTTTTTGGGCCGCATTCTCCTAATGACATCGCATGTAGCCCAAACAAGGAGCATATATTGGGTGAATCGGTCACCCCATATAACAACTTAGATCTTTAGCACATGCCTACATAATACAGGAACAGAAAAAATTTATAGATGTAGAATGACCTAGATTTTGACTTTTGTCCTTAGTTTAACATAGATACCAGCACCCAGATAGAGACACTAGCACCTAGGTGCTCCTGACCTTTCCTGGACGCCTATGACCAGAGGGCAGTTAGAGTCACTTTCTCATATTCACACAATTTACCACATTTCACAGAGTAGTTTTCACATTATAGGCACAGTCCTCCAACATTAATAATGCATTATATCTTCTTTTTCTACTTAGATCGAACTAGATTGAACATGAAACAATGCGGGATCACACCATCTGCAGTGGTGTACCAATCCACATTTTCAATGACTCCTTTGTTAAAAACTCCGCGCCCCCCTTTATTTACCATATACTCAATCAATCAAGATAAAAAATTCCATCATCCTAACCTGAAAGATATCGTTCCTTTCAAAACATGTCATTTCTATCCACCATATTATGTTAGGAGGGCTCCCATCTGTGGAGACTTTGAAAACCTTACTTCACACATCTCCTCCTTAACACATATTCATCAACCTACCTAATCAAATCCAATAAAAATGTCACTATATTAGATTAGAGTAAATGTGGATAGTTTTCCCCTACTTAGATCGGTCCATATAGTATGGGTCAACCTTTGAATGTCTTACAATTGTGGCCCTTCTACTGTTAATACATCAACCGTCATGAAAATAGTCACAGCAAAGATCTTATTTCACCATATACTAGTCACTTAATCACTATAATGATTTGAAATTATGTGGTTTTCCATCACTATCCTCAATGCCTTAAAGATGAGCACCATGACTCTATTCATGACATATTTCACATGGAAAAGTTCCTACTTAGTAGGAACCCCATAATCATTACATCCATCTACCTTATATAATAACCAAAAACATGTCTTGGGGCACACAGGTGTAGGCCATGCACGTATCTTTCTTCCCCTCCTCGAAACGTTCTATTAGGGTCTTACCATCAGCTCAACATAAAGTCAAAAAAGTCATTGGATGCTTCTTATCAAAAATACAATAGACTGGTCCCTTGAAGGACAGCTATTCAAAATACAAAATAGTTGTAAAAAAATAAGTAAAAAGTAGATTGATCCCTCAAAGTAAAACTACTCATCAAAGTCATAGAGTGATCCTTAAAAGAATGACTATACATAAACATAAAAAGTCAAAAATAAATATTGTAGACCATACCCCTCGAAGGATGGACTACCCATGTAAATAAGGGTTCTCGCATTGATCATACCTTCAAAATATATCAAATATAAAAAGAATCTAGGAAAGCTTCCTACATTGATCAACTTTCCCATAGTATCAAACGTCCTGCATTGATCATTTTGCTTCAAAATAAAAGATTTTAAATAGCTGGGACATTTACCTATGAAACCATTGAAAAGAGAACCTATTCTCCCGCACAACCAACATATACCATCCCTTTTTCATGTTCTAGGAAGGTGCATATTTTCACTTCATCTTTATGTCCAAGATCCTAAGTTTTTCTACCCTTTGTTAGTCATATGTTAACATTTTTTGTAAGGGCCAAAAGTGCAAGCACCTTCATTCTGTTGCTTCCCATAACATATTTATCAAATCCATTACAAAGTAATCAATCCATCTTTCAATTCTGACCATGGTTTTGATAAGACATTAAATATCACTTTTAAATCAATATCAAATACACGTCATATCTAAAACATAACTTGGGAACATTGACATCTATTAATATCTATCATATCAAAGCATCTACCCACATAATTATTAACACACCTCAACCACTATATTTTTTATTTTTAAAACATCACATATAATCAGAAATATCAACATTTGTCAAACAGATGCCTCCTTGATCACTACACCTCTGGTCACCATCATGACTCTCATCTAGTCTTCATAAGCCCACCTTTGTGACAATATCAATTTTTGTTCCTTTGACCTCATCAAATGATCATTTTATCTCTCATCATCAGTAAGTTATATGTATATAGGAAATGAACCCTTTGGTTTCCCTATCATTTGAATTCCTTGTTTTCAAAATCCACCTTTGTGAAAACATCAATTTTATCGTCCTTTAAACTTATTTTATTCCTCATCATCTATAAGTCATATGTCTATAGAACAAAAAACCCTTTGTTTCCCCTATCACTTGAATTCATGGCCTTGTAATCCCACCTTTGTGTGAAGCATCTATCATTGGTCCTTTGACCTTGTAAAAACATTCATTTTTGTCATTAAATCGTGTGTCTATAGGATACAAACCCTTTGGTTCCCCTATCACTTGATTTTATGACTACATTTATCTACCTTTTCTTGAGGTAATTATTCCATCATCCCTCATCACTTCTGATCTTTGTATCCTTTTGTCTTTCTCTTCCAAACTAGTGATTTGATTCCATTTTAGGTCATCAATCCCTAGTTTGAGGGGGGTAACACTTTATCACATCATTCTGCATCCCTCAATTCCATCACATCTCATTTTTTGTCTCATGGATCTTGTCTAAAACAACTCAACAAAAAGGGGAAAAATGTAGACACCTAAAATTATCACCACTAATTACCATGTCCACGTCTACTAGTACATCTCTTCCTTATCACATATAATCCCTACCCTAAGTCATATAAAATCAAATTCATTACCCCTCATCTTTATTAAGTACATCAACATCAAAATCATCACCATAATTACCTTGTATAAGTCCACATACCTCTTTAATTAATATATTAATTTCATAACCCTTCATCTATATTCATTAATTAAATAAGCACAACATATCGTATCTTAGGTTATATACTTAGAAACCTATATCATAAATTAATTAATTAACATCCCCACATAGTCCTAAGTGACATCTACACTCACCCCATGTAAACCCTTCTCACATTATTTAAATCCTAAGAAATCCTCTAGAAATATTCCTAGGTACTAAATTAGGCAAAATCCTAACATGAATCCTATCTATATCATCATCTTCTCAACCAAATATCACATGTATGCTCAACATAAACTAATAACTATATACCTCAAAACTCATAACCAAATAACCTTAATTTAGCAAGTTTTTCCATCTATTTGTCCTCACAAAGCTCAAACATACTAAAATCAGCCAGAAGATTCGGTCAAGTCATAGACAATTATTTAAGCATGTTTTCTTGCCTTCTCTCAAGGAACTAAAATTTCAATTCACGATCTCTCAATTTCAAAATTAGTTCACATTCATCCTGGAATGTAATCTTAAGACCTTTCTCAAGGTTCACTACATGTGACAATATAACTGTATTGTTTCTCTCTTCAAAACAATTTCTAAATCATTCTTCTAGGGAAGCTTCAAAATCTCAAGCATCTGCAGCTCATCAAGTCTTCAAGCTACTTATCAACATCAATTCAATCTATCAGCATACAAGACATCAAGATACCCTTTTTCCTAGCCTTAGAAGTTCATACAAAACATTCCAAGTGTCAAATCAACAATAACATCTCCCTGGTATTAGAAGCATCTCTACTTATAGCCAGTAGAGTCCAGGAAAAATATATCAGACACGTTCTGTCAGACATCCTATTATGTGACTAATCTTCCAAGTCACACTCTTAGTCTCGCCTTACATCGACTGACAATGAGTTAAATACCATTATTTTTATGTCGTCAATTTATTAATCTTATTCAATTACATTCATTTATATAGAGTTCAATCCCACATTATATAAGTTTGTCTTATTATGACACTGTACATCAATGGCTGTTCCCTCAATCATATGACGATTCAAACACAATCATCTAGTCAATTGTCCCCCAATCGCTGGAGATTCCTATCTGTCAGACCTCATTTACCATTATAACTTGCATTTTTGATATCTCAGATCTTCAGTTTTGACCAACAATATATCCTCTGCATGGTTATTTTTCAACCACCATTAAGATATTTTGAGCCATCTGTAATAGTTTATTTTTCATCCAAAGACAAACTTATCATCTTCGCTTGCCTTTGTGAGCATATGCACCTATCCAAACACTAGCCTTTGTCATCATCCTACCTTTGCAAGTGCTTTGTTAGACCTTATTGAGATCCTTTGAGCCATCTATCAAATTTTACCACTTATCCAAATTAGATACATTATCACACTCGCCTTTGTGAGAACATAAATGTTATATATCATTTCTCCTCTTAGGCCATACCGTATGATTCCCAAACTTCCTTTTGATCAAGAACCACCAATCAGTATTAGCATATAGCCTTGGACCACATCAGTACCTTTACCTTTGCATTATTGGTTACATCATCTGTTATCATTTATATCATCTATTATCAATTCACTTTTTCATTATTTGATTAATTTCTTGAAGTGTGGATTGACATCCTTTCAAGGAAGTCCATTGATTTTCGGGAGGCTGGCCTTTGCCATGCAATCTACCATATATTTCTGTAATCTCATCTTGTGTAGTGTCTTTGATTGTAGATTTCTTTCTAGGACATGGAGCTTGATTCCATTCTTCCATAGAGCACAAATGTAAAACATCGATTTATCCACATCTTGCGGGTATCTCTAAAACCTGTCATATCTAAGGTTAGGTAAGTATTATTTTCTTGCTTATTCAGTTAAGATGAAGAGGTAGGATTTATTCATAACAACCTGATTTATTTTCCTTACTAGGGGTTTTAAAGTTTAAATTTTGATTCTTGTTGAACCTAGAAAAGTTATTCTTAGGTTTTTATGTGAGAATTGCCTGAGTGGTATTCTCTTTCGAATAAAATTTTAACATGACCTACTCTGCCTAAATCAGGAGAGAACTCAAAGTAGAAAGGTCAGGGATGTCTTGTTCATTTTGATATTTTGAATTTAGAATAGAAATGAAGTTTTTAAATATCTCATGAATTTTCATTTGAATAATGCAATATAACATTTTATCATAAATAAAATTACAATTACATACATCTAATTGAGATTTAATATTTTTAATTTTCAGTAAAAAATTAACTACTTTTTCCTCTCCCTTCATGGAAGTTGTCATTAACTCAAGAATCAATTTTATAATTTTTGACTACTGTGTACCGTCATACATTGATTCTAGCAGTTTCCAAGCTTCACTCAGACTTTCCTGATTTCCAATGTGAAGTAGGAATTCATCATGTATACTTCATAGTAAGATAGACATCGCTTCCTACACTTTTTGTTAAAATGTAGATTTGTTGTATGTTATCACTTATCTGCCAAGCGGAGCCTTCTTCATACCATTTGTGACAATCCAAAGATTGCATCCCATGAATTCCGCCTTCAGTCTAATTTTCCAGATGTTGTCATTTGTCCCATTCAACATCTGCATCTTTTCAATGTTAAGGTTATTAGACCCCATTTTTAAGATTTCAAAAGTTCAAATGAAAAGTAAAAATATGTTTATTACAAAAATTGAACATTTTAAAGAGTTTATTTTTCACTTTTCAACAATTAGGTTTTTATGAAGGTAAAAAATTGCAAAGATTTTAGGAAGTCCGCTTGTCGTTTTCAAGTGAGAATCAAATTTCATTGTTTTTGACCTCTTCCACGTCAAAATTGACTTATCAAATTATTTTTTATAAATAATATATTAATTTGACGATTCAACTGAATTGTAAATGAATTTTTTTATATAGTTTTGAAAAAAAAATCCTAAATCTTCAATAGTTTCAATTATCTAAATGTCATAATAATCTTGCTATAAATTTCCTTTTAAAAACAAGAGCAACAATGTTGCTAAGTACTTCCCAAAGTTACAAACAATGACAAATGCTTCATGTAAGAATAGAATTAGATTTTTAGAAAACTCGCTCAAAAATTATGTGTCAAGAAATGAAACTAATATTGGTTATGTCAAAATTTTGACTACAAACTTAGTGCCTCAAATATTAATTATAATATTTGATGATGTTGGTGAACAGGCTCAAGCAGAAATTGCTTTGTGAGTTGTCTTTGTGGGGCTACCGCAGAATCATGCAAATGGGCCGACATTGACCAGATTTGAGCTCAAAATAAAAAATAATTGTACTTAGTTAACAACATCTCATGATTATCATTCTTTACAACGTGGCTTATTTGTCTTAACTTCATGTTGAGCAGAGGGCCAGCATTGCAAGTGCAGGTAAAGCATGTTGTGCAGTGCTCCTATGTTTTTATTTTCATGGGTGTTATTTTCTATTTAACTTAATGTCCAGATGTTGTAAAATGGGAAATCTCAAGTAAACTGTGATGGTGCTTCTGGTTGTGATTGTGGTGAATTGGGAGGAAGAGGGGGAGTTTTCTGGAGATAAGGAGGTTCTCATTGGTTTTCAAGAAGGCCCATTTCAATGTGATGAAGGCAAGGGATCTATCCAAGTTCAACAACGACACATATGAGAATAAGATTCAATTATCTTACTTGGGTGGTGTTTTCGATCTAGAAAGAAAAAGAGGGGAACAAAACACTTTGTTCGTCGATAGAAATAGGTGCTACTGCATTACCGATCCACATTGGTATTTACTAGTGTTAGTTGCAAAGGACATGGAGAATGAGAAGAATATGGTGATTCTTAAAGGTTATAAATCTTTCTGGGAAGGAGTAGCCACAGGCGGTGTGATAAACTTGTTCGAGGCATTCGACTGTGTGATACTCAAGAACCAAGAAATTATCAACATTACTGATGGCGTCCTTCTACCTGTGAATTTTTCAGTGAGTGAGGAGAAGCTCTTGAAGGCTATAAACTTGGTAGGATTGTTCCCACAAACCAAAAGTTTGCACTGTTTGATTCCCACATTGCTAAGCTTGACATCTGCAGTCGTGAAGTTTACCACAACTCTGAGGGTGTGGGTGTACAGAAGAAGGTTCAACTCGGGATGCAAACAACTCAGTGTGCCTGGTATAAATCGAACAGTCCTTTACCTTCCACTAAATGTTTATAATAAGTGTTATCGAAGTGAGTGACAGAGGAATCCAAAAATTCTCACACGCTGAAGTTGGTGTTGATCTTGGGACACAGAGCAAGCAGGATCTGTGTGAATTGCATCTACATGACAGGGTCCACCTTATGCATTGCATTGAATCTCTACACTCTGCTCACGAATGAAGAATAGTGAGAGAAACCCAACGTGTTCCCTCCTATTAAATTTCATTATCATCATTAGATATTAAACAAAACAAACAAAAAATGGATGATGATTCACTAGTAGTATAGTTATTATACCAGACAATGCCACCATATCGTGTATGGAGTGTCATTTGTTAGCTCAGCCTCAAATGTCTCTGTGGCCAGTCTATCATACAACTTTGCTTCCCTTTCCCTTCTCAGTGTTAAACCCATTACCAATGCTTCACCCAACTCGAGGTTACTCCATCTTTGTTGTATGTATATCAAAACAGGAAGCATCATAGAAATTATTATTATTGGTGTGTTTCCAAGCTTAGAGTGGTAGCTTGCACCTGGATTTTCATATTCATAATCATCCATAGTAAAGGAAAAAGGGAAAATTGGTGGTCGAATACACTCATAAATGTGCGGAAGAAGTCTTAGAAGAGTGACACGTATATAATACATTTTCCGCAGAGATTTGCCATTGATTTTCCATACAAGATTTGCCACAAATTGGGGAAGCAAAAAGAAATCGAGGAATACTCTGAAGTACTCAATAAATCCCTGCTGCCATACTGCCAGTGGCTTGGGAGAGTTCTGGTTCCATCCTTTATGAGGCGAAGTTTCAAACTGGACTATTTTATAAGTGAGGAACAATGTCACTAGGAATCTAACAACATAGAGAGTAGCGCAAAAGATGGCAAATTTCTTTTCACTAGGAACCCTCCAGGGTTCTAATGGTCACCGGATGAGCAAGTGAATTCGAGATTTCCATACCTTTTGGTATAGTCTAAGTGTCAAAACAAGTAAAAACAAAAGCAAAAATATGATGATAAAATTCATGGTGCTACGCCACGGGCCTTTCTCAACACCAGAATACGTTGTTTCCTCATAATCAGACCCCATGCTTGGAAAGATGATATGTGTGCCATTTAAAAACAGAACAGAGTAAGCCACAACCTGCACTCCCAACATAGCAAGGGAAATACATGGCATGGAATGTGCCATTTGGGATTTCATACAATAAATCATTGCAGAGAGTGTCACAATGCTGAGTATACCTTCAAAACGGATCCAGAAAAATGATATGCGGTATTAGCTTCTCGTAGTATATGATCTTGCGAGTTTTGAAGTTCATTGTTTCAAAGAAAAGTGGGTCACCTCTGCATCGGTTGCTGTGGATGAAAATATTCACCGTGGTTTTGACGAATGTATTGAAAGACGAATATTTCACTTGGACTTGGATTTGGCAATCGAAACCATTTTCCACATTGCTAAAGATGTTGAAGACGTTGGATCTAGATCGAACATCTTTGCATTCGATTAGATATAGTTTTCCCATAGTGGAATTGTACACACCCTCTGCAAATATGCTAAAGTCTAGAAAATAATCCCCTGGAAACTCAATCTGTGTTGCAATCCTGTTGTTGAACTCGCCTATGTTTCCATAGCAAGAGCTGAAAAACATTGAAAGTGGGTGTAGGAAAAGGCTTGGTATCATTTGCAGTGGATATGACTATGTCCATTCATCCCTTCAGAACTTCCCAGTGAGGACCTCAAGACTACACAACAACATCCCTGACGGCAATGGCGATAATGTCCACACAGGAAAAAGTTTGGGAACACACAGACTCCAAATTTCTCTTCGCATCATCAATTATGTAAAATGCGCACAATGAGAATTATCTGCAACGCTGGAAAATATCCAACATCTAGCCGGCTAATTGGGCCTTTGACTGATGGCTTGGCAAATCACTAAACTATTTGTTCCATAGGAGCCATTTACAGTGAGATTTGAGATCTGTCTCTCACTAAATGTTTTCAGTGTAATAAATATCATGACATCACTATTTTCTCGAAATTGTTGAAGGCCACAATAACATCTCAATGTGTAAGCCAATCAAATTGCAAATAAATGAAATTTTGTAATTGTTTTGTTAAGAAATATGCAACTTTACTAATATTTGTCATGGATGTGAAAAGTGTTTATTAGTTTATGAAAATGATAACAAACCTTGATTGGTTGAAAAGTGTGCATAATAATAACTGGTTATGCAATTGTGAAACCTATAGTTACACTGCCATGGGAAGTACTAATAACAAGAATAAAAACTATAATTTTTAGATTCCAAAACAATTATTCCCAAATATCTAAAAAAATTCATTTAAATTTTTCCAACAAAAATTTTCTATGGATAAATTAATATATAAAAAAATTGGCTTAAGGAGGCTAAGCTCCAAGCTCACAACCGAATTGATGAGATAAAACTAAGTTGTATGGCGAGTTAGGTAACCGAGATATATAATTCATATTTTATGGCCGAGCCCATTACCGAGTTGGCTGAGCCATTTTAATTGTTGAGGCTTACCACAAATGAGTTGGCTTTGTCAGCAAAACTTCCAATGTTGCAGATGTATTACATTTCATTGTGGGGGCAATGTGGGACAAACAAGGGTGTATAATAAATTTTTAATTCATATGCCCGAGTGCCAAACATATCAACCATGCCACATAATCCTACCAACCTTCCAAGCATGCAACGTGGAGTGGGTCAAAGGCGAAATGGTCGAAAGGGGGGGCATTAACATGGCCAAAGCCACACATTCATGCCACATTAGGGAGAAGAAGTTAGGTTTAATTTTATTTAAAAAACATACCAAAAGACTATGTAAACTAAGCACTAACATGTATTCCACACATGATAGGGTTAAAACATTTAAAAGACATGTTTATATAATATGCAGTTAGGGTTTAGAACATAAGTTGAAAGTTCAAAAACTGCTATGAAAAGTGTATAGGTTAGATTTAACGGCCTTAATATGTTTAAAATTTATAAAATGTCACGACTAACATATGTTTAAATTTATTAAAAAACATGTTATTTAACAAATAACCAAAGTAAGGGGGATCATGGGTTAGACATAGGTAAATAATATAAATTTTTATATAGTTTAGGATTTAAACAATTTATTATTTCACCACAAAGAAGATCCCAACCAATCACAAAAAATGATGTGGAATTTTTGAGAGAGGATTTTGGAGAGGGTGCCCCATGAAATGGAGGGGGGATTATTTATTTTCACCAACCAACCAACCACCTGAACCTTATACATTTTAATTAAATTAATTAAAATATTTAAAACCTGATATGGTACCATGTGAGGTCCGAGCCATAAATTAAATAAATAAAACATTATAAGAAATTATTAAAATACCACATTAGAACTATATTGCAATAAAATTAAATAACACAAGCACGAGAATTAAAACCCTGAAGGATGATGAACCACGATGAAACAAATTTTCCATTATAGAGAAACATTTTATAGTCTGGTAAAAAATTCTTTTTCACCTCACTCCTCTCCACTCGATAATTCGCCACGTGAATTCCACACAATCTAATTTATTCGACCCCACATTCAATATAAATAAATTGATCGGGTGTGACTTCTCATGAAGCACCCCAATTAATTTATAACAAACCAATTAACCTATAAACATATAGTTTATATTAAATAAATTAAAATATATAATATTCTAATTTATTTAATTATAAAATATAGTTTAGAACTAGAACACTTAATATTAAATGTTCTAACATAGATAATGGTTAAATATGTTTGTCATATTTATCATTTGTATTGTTTTTTAAAGAGAAAAGAAAGGTATAAGAAAACAAATAGTTTTTTTACAATGAAAATTTGAAAATAAAAAATATTAAAAGAAATAATTCATTATATTCTATAAAAATATAAAAATTTGAATATAAAATAAATAAAATATAAATTTCAAAAAATTATAATGAAAAAACTCACTAATCAGAATATTATATATGAATGTGAAGGATATTATATATGAATGTGAACATTTAACAACACTAAAATTAATTAATTTTTTAAATATTACAAATTCCATAAACTAGTACATATATCTTATATACATTTATATGAAAAATGACGATAGATATCAATTTCGAGGCTTCACATTTATTAATAATTTAATTACATTCTCTTATTGGTAAAAAAATTCTTTCTGGAAAAAAGAGCTCTAAACTCTACCATATGGTCAAATATTACTATTTTTATTGATGAATAGGATATTATATTATATTAACAAGTAAAATGATACAAGATAATTCACAAAAAAAATGGGCGGTATGGAAGCATGCCCTAAAGCCACACGATCAAACTAGGCTGAGCCTAGGAAAGTCAACTATAACAAAATAACAAAAATCATAAAAGCAATGAAATTATGTCGCCATTGTAAATTTTTGAACAGTAGTAGGTGAATCATGATCATCAGGCTAACCAGTTCCAGGTAAGTCCTTGCCTCTTTCGACACATCCCAACTAGAGCTAGGTTGGCTCCCTTCTTTGGTATCGTCAACAGTGCACGAAATGGCAAGAGACATTCTTGGATACTTACTAGTGGAGGCGGGAGGAACCAACTGCCGTGAGTGTGTAGCTCAGGGAAATCCTGCAAGCCCCATCTGAGCTGGTTAGGTGGCAGAGGGGTAGTTTAACCCTGGTGGTGAGCTGGAGGTGGAGGGGAAAAGCTCCTCCGCAGAGAGTGACTGCACAGGGACTAGCAAACACGAGTGAAAGAATGACGTTGTGAGTGGCTTCAATTCCTATCACCTCAAGGATGACCGCCATGGGCTAGGGAGCGTTGGGAGGGGGAAAGCGGCTCAAGAGAAATGTTGCAAGGGGTGTCACCCCAGTGTCAAATAAGAGTTTGGAGGTGCTCCACCTTGAGGGCCACATTGTTCGCTTGAACTTGAATCTGCAGTAATACATTTGAGATTACCATGTACTTATTATAAAGAGAGAAATGTTGATCAACTTGAACATTATCAAATAAACAAGAATTATTTTCTTTCCAAAAACAAAAGAGAATTTCCCCTTTGAAAGTATGCCAAATTTGGGAAAACTTGTGAGGCATTCTAGGGTAGTTTCCTAGAAGAATATGATGCTAAGTGAAACATTCTAGTCTGAAGGGGAGAAAGAATGAATGTATCAAGTTCTAGACCTTTTGGGATTTATTGCAATACTGGAATAGGTGATAAAATGTTTCCAAGTGTCCACATAAGGGGCATTTAGGGGCCGAAGCACCAAGATGAACCAGACGGGCACCAATCAGGAGGCCTTGGTGAAGAACACACCACAAAAAATGCGTGATTTTGGGTTCCACACAAGTGGACTAGAAAAACTTCTTAATTAAACTTAACCTTAATGCATATAACTAATGCACCAACACCATCCCTTAAGTGTAACTTAGGGAGGTATATACAAATAAATAAAACTAATAATCCTTTAAAAAATGGGTCCCGACAACTAGCCTTAATTAGGTACCCATGTACAATAAAGATGATAAAATATTGGTAGATGCCCACAGAATTATAGATCTCATACTATGACTCACACCAATATGAAAACTTAATCTGCAAAGAGACAAAAATATATTGCCTTGAGAATGAATTGTAAAAATTATTTCTAAAAAATAATCTGCAATGTACATATGTGAGGGTGTATATAGCTACAACAAGAGTTGTCTCCCCTTTTCTTATTGGCCCTACTAAAGGTTTCACTAAATGTGACACCTCCACTAAGGGTGATAAGACATGTGAGGTGACTAGGCATAATTCGTTCTTCACGAGATATGTGCAAACACTAAACATAATTAGTGGAATAACTAACTTCCTAAGTAACCTTAACTTTAGTGCACGAAAATAATGCACCAATACTCACCCTTAAGTGTAACTTAAGGATGAATATACAAAGAAATAATGATAACAATTATATATAAAATGGGTCCTAATAACGAAGTATGATGAGTTACCCATGTACAAGAAAGACGATCCCTCATAAAGTAAAGAGAAAATATAAAACCCATTGGAAAAAACCCTACCCAAAAGAGGGATATAATGAGTGAAACTGGAAAAACGAGTCACTACAAGGTTTCTCACAAAACTAGAGATCAGTAAGGTGTCTGAAGGTGATGAGATATACTACAAGGCATCCTAAGAAACATCACAGCACACTAGTACAACAATGTTGAAGAAGGTACACTTGATGGAATGAAACCCATCACATAATATGCAATGGGCGGATTAAAAGCCACTAAACACACAATGGGTGGGATGAAATCCATTACTGAAGATGCACTATATGGGATGAAATCCATCACTAAATAATGTGAAAGACGTGTTACAATATTAGATGGTGGAAAAATTAAAGGACTCAAAACTATATGAGTGGAATGAATTCAGTACTCGAAAATTGACAAATAAACATTCCATGCACCAAGATATCTCCATACAAGGAGGTTGTCAATCTATCAAAGAAGTGTAGAAAATAAAAGACCCCTCCATATAGCTACCTAATTATTAACTTAGTTTCAATAACTGGTAAATTGTGTCTATGCTTAGTGTAGACACTCAAATTTGGTAATTCTATTACTTTGACACTATTGCTAGTCCTTGACATTGCTCTCTTGCTCAAACAAGTGTAAAACTTTATCCATTCTCATCCTGGTACATCTCTAGGTCTCTTATCTATCTTTTTTGATCATACACACTCATATGCCAACAGTTTCTAAGAACTGAGTGCATGAAATCCATTTAGAAACTCCACTTGGTTAGCTTCCAAACTTCACACTTTATGGATTTTCCTCCTCTAGGGTAAAAAATATACAACATGGGAATGGTACAGTCAGACCCTAGTGTACCATACCTTGTCACTTTGACCTTAGTGTACGGTTTTTCCCTTGCTCACTTTGATCCTGAACTTTCAGTTGCATATTATTCTTTGGGTCATTTACTCCTAGTTTTCGGCCTTTGTAACTTAAATCACCTTCGAAGGCATATATAAGCAAGTGAAACTCACCTCATTTAGAACCTAGCATTTTTATGGACTCCTATTGCAAAAGTTATAACAAAAGGCACCCTAATGCTCCCTACACTCCACAAATGCCTTTGTAACATTCAATATGGCATCACCATCTTACAAATTTCGAATCCTCTCACTAGGTATAAGGCACTTGTTCTCACATTTTAAGAACTAAAATACACTCACTCAATTAGATTTCCAAGAGATAAAATCAAGTTAAGTTTTGTCAAGGAACGATGTCATATTTGATTACACTACAAATAGATATCATATGCTAGGTGGAGAATGACGTGTGGTTTGAAATATCTTTTGGATTACTGTCAATATTGGCGGTGCACTAGAGTGCATACAAACCAAACTAATATTTTGTATTTGGAAGAATTCTCATCTATGGATATGGTTTGAAAGATTGAGAAAAGCATTTACAGACCCCCTCACACAGTGTGAATTGACAAGTGACTGACAGAAGAGTGATGAAGAGATATTCAGAGAAATGAAAAAACACAAAAAAGTTACAAATCCTAGTTTTGAGCAGGGTCAAGACCATACAAATAGGTTAAGACCGTATGGACGTTCCTTGAACCTAATATACGGTTCTTTCCAAGGAGGATATTCATGTCACAGTTCCAATTTGGGAAGTAACTCACAACATGTCCATATCACCTTGTTTCATCATTTAGATCACCCAAATCAACCCTAATATCATTTGTAATTAACTAAGTGCACACAATCCCATATATTTACGAAATTGTATTATATAGTGTACAATTGTATTGCAAATAGTAATGCGTTATTATGTTATTGAATGGTTAATTTTGGAAGTTAATTAATCATAATAACCCCATGTAGCTTCTAGTTTCATTCTTTTTTTGGTTATAGTTGTAAATATTGAATCAAATCTAAAAAAGGTGAAAACGTATGGTGAACCCGACCAATTGAATCATTCACCTATTATAAGATATTTCCAAGGTTTATATAGGGTATGCCTAATGATATTAAAACCCCAGAGCTATCTTAGGGTGCTATGTGTGGTTAGTATATATGCATTTATTATTTGTATGTGATCACGTCTTGTTTCTTGTGCCTTGTAGAATCATGGTGGTTAATATCCCTCTAATTAGGTCAACACCACCTATGATAATGCAAGGAATGTTAATACATTTTCATAATCCACTCGATATGAAAAAATATTTAATATGTAATTTAGATCTTAATTATCTGGTATTTATATACCATCCTCCTCGTTATGACCCTACCCCTATTGTAGAGTGTTGCCTTAGGTCACTTTACTATGAAGGAAAAGCACTAAGTGTCTACCTCCTATTTCTAATCATCACGTAGATGATGGTCCATACTATGCAGGTCATGTAGATGGTTGGAATAGTGATGATGAATAAGCATAATTTTTCCCACTAGCTAGATGATGATGCCATACATGCTTTAGATTCTAGTGACAATGACATTTTTTCTAGCTTACATATGGATGATGTTCCTTCATTGCTTCAATGATTGATAATGTTCCTTATGCTTAAAATAATGAGATAGAAACAATTCATAATGATAGCCACCATGATGATATGCATAATGAAAATTAATTAAACGAACATACTTGTGTTTTCTTGTACTCCTCTTGAATATGCTAAAATGACGAGCTTGAGGTGTAACATGTATATCTCTATTATACACAATTCTTCATGTATTTCATTTGAATGCCATAATAATGACACTTACTTGTACTAACATATTCTAAACGCAATAATGATATAAGTTCTTATCTACCTCTTATACACGGTATGATTAATACACATTATGTTTCTAATCCTTCTCTTGAAGAGTAAATGCAATGATTTTATTAGTAATTATTCCATTCCAATTATAAATGAAAGTGTGCATAGTGATAATATCAGAAAAAATATATATGTTTACTTATTCTTTGGTTGCATCTGATACACATGTTGTTGATACATCTCTTAATGCGAATACGTTTTCAAGTTAATAATGGTAACATCCCTCTAGAACCTCCTCCTAAGATTCAAATCTTATAGCCTCAAGTTTCACCCAATTTAGTTTCACATTACACCTTGCCCACTATGGATTCTAGACCAACTAGTGTTCCATGACACTCTTAATGGAAAATTCCAACCTTTGAATGAGCCTGTAAATGTCTATGTCACACCCCTCAAGATGTGCTTTCTATTATGCATGCAGTTGGTGATTTATAAATAAAGGTTCATACATTAAATCTAGAAATAAAATATATTATGCTAGTGTTGTTGCTAATACCATCTATGGAATCCCATCCCAATAAAAATATTTCAAGTTCCTTTCCCTAAGAAATTTTTCATACCAAAATTTTAATTTTTTGATGGCATTTCAGATCCATATAGACATCTTATGCATTATTCGACACTTATGGATTCATATGACAATGATAAACTCCTTTTAAAAGCCTTCTCTTGAAGTCTTACAAGTAATGATCTTTATTGGTTTACCCATCTTCCTAGTGGATCCTTGGGTGTTTTTTTCAACCTTGAAGATGATTTTGTAGAAAAATTTAGTTACTATAGATGACCTAGTCCTACATATGAGTATTTATCTTCTTTACATCAAGGTGAGACGGAGCTTGTAGCTGATTATACTCTTTGCTTTAAAACCAACATCCATTTACTTATATATCAGCTAAGTGATTTAGAAATCTAATTTATATTTTGTAGTTTCCTAGCTAGTTCCCTCAAGGAGCAATTAATTTATGATGCATGTGACTCATTTAATGATATTTTCTTGTGTTTTCTTGATTTAGAGAAAGATATGTGGAAATCACAAAATCCTCAACAATTAGATACAAATATTGTCACTCCTCCTATTACACATGATTATAACATACAACCAAAACTTATACTCAATGTCCACATAGTCGAAGTCTTGCATCATGGTTTATGAGCCCAAAAATGGTCCATTTTATACAAGATTTGAAATTCTTTTTCCTTGCATATATAAAGTAGATCTAATTGTAAGCTATGAATTATGGTTTATTTAAGATGGAATAAAGAGTATATATCATGGTTATTTCTTTATAATTCATTTTTATCTTTCTGCTAGCTATTTCTAATGATTAATGGGAAAAAGATGTATATCCAATCTATACTTTGATATAATTGTTGAATAATTGATTTTGAGTACTAAGAACCAGCTACAACCAACCTTGGAGGATCTTCAAAATCTCTCATATTTTCTCTAAATATTGTTTGCAACATTTCATTGGCTCTAGAGGTTCCTTCACTAGCTCCAAAAATATTCAACAGTTATATGAATGAATCCTGAAGCAAATGCTTGGGAAAAAGTGATTTTTTATAAATAATATCTCCAAACAAAAATATGATTACATATTCAGATTTCTCTCAAAAAATTGTACAAGTTCAAAAAAAAAATCATCTTAATTCAAGTTCATATGTAAAATTTATATTCGTTTTAGTATTGCTTCAGAGTCTCCCCAAAATGCATCAGAGTCTTCCCAGAACACTTCAAAGTCTATATAACTTAAGAATGAGAAGTAAAATAGATATTCTAAGATACATTTTTGGTCATAATAATGAGTCTAACAAAAACCTCCTCCTGATTTTATACAACTATCATCATTTGTGAAAAAAATAGGTTTTAGTATCACTTAAGAGTCTTTCTGGATCTCTTCCGAGTCTCCTCAATTATATTCAAAGTTGGATATTAGATATTTGGAGAGTAATACTAGAGTTACATTGGTGAGCATAACTCCAAGGGTGACACTGTTCTCTATTTTTTGTCAGTCATTATCAAAATAGATATTTCTATAAATTTATTATTATTTGTAAAATAAATAAGAATTAATATTCATTTTGATTCTCAATAAATAATAATAAGATCGGATTGTTAGTTAGAATTAGATAAGCTCTCTCCATATTTTTTAGAGATTGATGCTTTTTGGATAGATTACAATCTTAGTTGATAAAGGTGTATCCCTAAAAATAAGGAGTGGGTTGGAAGCATGCAATTATAAATGCAATCTCCCACACCATTAAATGTAATCTCCATTTTTTATAATTAATTCAATATAAGATTTTGTTCCATCCATCTATAAATAATGTAGATAAAATACTTTAATAAGGAATGAGATGGTCACTCATTCCAAATAAAATGGATATGTATGTTTATATATATATTTTCCCTTCTGTAATCATTTTGTTATATTTTTCTTCGTACAATGTAATTATTCTTTCGTTATATAATGTGTTGTAAACCTGTTGGTGTTTTATGAGTTTATTTTCAATTTAGTAATTTCATTTCTTACAATGTGTGATTTAAATTTACTACAAAGTGTGTTTTCCTTTCATCTAAAGTGCGTGTTTTAATTTCATGCAAGTGTGAATCTATTTCCATGCAAAGTGTGTTTCTAATTCATGCAAGTGTGGATTTGGTAGAAGGAACCATTTACCAAGATATGTCTCTCCTTTTGCATATAGCCTTTATACACCAGCCTTGAATTAACATTATTAATGTCAAGGATTGAAGACCCTCATCATTTTGGCACCGTTGTCAGGGTACATGGTGTTATTAGGAGATTCAAAATTTTCTAAGAGAATTGTCTAGTGGCAGAAGATAAACAAGTTTCTTGTGAGAGGGAATGTCTCTTAAAATATTTTGTGACATGAGATATTTTGTTGATGATTTCTTTAGATTTAATTTCCTACAAATTATTTAGAATTTATTTTCATGCATATAAATTAAATTTATTTTCCTAAAAATTAGATTAAATTTATTTTTCTCTAAGTAGCTTAGAATTTACTTTTATGCAATTAGGATCTAGACTCCCCCATCTAATAATAACACAATTGTGTAGAAAATGCAACTGCTAACATCATTATGAAGGAAGAATTGATTATGGATGCAAGTTAGATAAGGAATTTTATGGATGATGTTTATAAGGAGATGTCATTGCAATGATCAGAAAGATACAAATGCTCATTTTTTAGAATAGAAGAAGAAGAAAATCATACTACACTAACTAATGATAGATCTAAAATATATTTTCTGTAACTGATTCAAAGTTTAAAGCAATGTTAGGTATTGAATCCTTCAGGTAAGAGCATTAAATTTTTAGAAATCACTAATATAGATGTGTTGGATGTAAAGTAATTATTTTAGATTTGGATATTACACGCTGGGATAAAAAGGATTTGAACTGCATCGAAAGAAGAATGACATTGTAGCAACAAAATATTTAAAACCATCAATTGAAAGAGATATGTTTCACACCTGTGTAAGGTTTAATGATGTCCGCATTTTTCTTGAGAGCAATTAGATTGGGTTAAAACTGGTATTTTTAATGTTCAAACCATTATAAAGAAAAATGCAACTGATCATATAGTTATATTTTCAAATTGCATGACAACAACAATCATGGGAATATTTTCATACAACTTGGCTAAAAACTAATTTGTAGCAAATAAACACATCATACAGATCATGTATTAGTTGCACCCAAATTTGAAAGGATAAAAAAATCATACGCCCTAGGAAAACATGGGGACATTGCATGCACCACATGCTAAAAAAATCATTTAGAATCTAGAAACAATGCAAGAATCACAGAAGAAATAGATAAAAAAATATTACATGCAAAATGGTATCAAATAAAATGCTTAAAATAATGTATAATTAAATGTAGCAAATCAAAAGAAAGCATGATCTAAATCGGTTGAGATCTTGCATGACAAATAAAACAACTTCCAGATCTTTCACGGGTAAACAAATCACATTGAGGGTAAGTCCTACATTTTATTGCATCTATGTTTTAAAATCACTACTTTTTAGAACCCACAATTGCTGAGATTGTTTCTCCTAAATTTAGAAATGCCAATGTTTTCTGGAAATAATTTACAATTGACTTAGGAATTCTTGTGGAAAACAGTAGTGTTGTTTTCTTAACTCTCATGTTGAAATCTATTCAATTATCATTTTTTTGTTGAGAAAAAAATATGATTTCATTTTTATTAATAAGAAACGAGGTTTTGTAAGAAGAATGAGAGAAATAATAAGTCGATCATTGCTAAAAAAATACACGATAGAAAACATAGAGTTTGGAATTGCAAGAAGCATGCAAATTTTTATTTGCAACTCATGAAAACATTGACCTTCAAACTTCAAATTTCAGGTAGGTTTTCTAGCTCTATATTTAATTATGTTATTACATTAGTCATTTCCACCAACCTTCTATTTCTTAATAATTAAATATCAAGCCATTATTAGAAACCACCACCCAACATTAACATCCATATTTTATAGATTTCACCTTCCTTGTACAAATACCATTTAGTTTTTTAACATAGTTCATGAATAAAAGAATTGACGAAATTTCATTTCACTTTCACTCCACCCATATTTAGGAATTCGTTGAAACTATATACATCAACATAAAAAGATAACTTATATGAGGGAGTTTTTATTTTTCACAATAATATTCCATTATTAATAAAACTAATTCTTAAACCATTAATCATTTTAAAATAGGATAAAATAATTTATTCCATGTGTATTTAAATTCTTAATATATATGTTGTTGATAATTATTTTATATGACTGATGTTATGCTTGTATGGAAAGGTTTTGTTTGTTTCAAATTTTTGCAGGATAATCTCATGGCAAGGAATTTTTTAGAGATCATAATGGATAGATCTATGTCCATAAATTCATCAAGTGGAGGGCACCTTATCTTGAGCTATCACAGATAAAAATGAGAAGTAGTATCAACATACATCAGACTAAGGATGAAGAAATATCAACAATTTTGCTACATTTGGAGTAGTATGAGAATGTATTTATCTTATTGCTAATATTTCGCATGTCATCATTTCTCAAAATTTTCAAAAAAAGAAATGAAAATTTTAAAAAGTAAAAAAAACCAACAATGAAAACCCTTAGGCGTTGTTGGTGGTCTTGGTTTGAAATCCAGCTTGTTGGCAGACCAAGTACTAGAAAAAAGAGACTTGATTAGAAAACCAACTTGTTATTTGATCAAGGGAAAAGTAAAAAGAAAATGAAAAAATGGAAAATTTGAAAACCAATAAATGGCGGTTTTTCCAAATAAGCAATAAAGTACCTGATTGTTCTTTCATGCTCTTGTTTCTTGGCATAACATGACTGCAACTTATCAAAAAAATTCCTAACATTTTCGATTTTTCTCACATGGAAAAGGAAAAAAAGGATGAAGTATAGCAAGGTTTTTTTCTCTTCTATTTTAGTTTTAAATATATTTGTAAGTTTTGTTATTACAAAATGATCCACTTCTACATCATATGCATAAGATTGAGGATGAAAAAGAAGGAAGAAGAATTGGGCATATTAAAAACATATTTTGGTATATGTTTTTAATGATGGCAATCATTCCTTCAAGCCTATGTTGTAAAATTTCAAAACAACAAGATTTTTTATGAGGATCCTTTCTATATGGATTCATTTCCTATGAAATAAAAAGAAGAGAAAGGAAACACAAGTAAATGTTGTTTTACAGAAAAAAATTGCTAGCATAGCAAGAAACTCTCCACACAAGAACCTACTCTCATAAAATAAATGAATATTAGCAACAAATATTGTACACAAGAACCTACTCTTATAAAAAAAGAGTAGAAGGATAAAATTCCACACAAGAACCTATGTTAAAATCTATCAAAAAGGATAATATGAAAACCTCCACACAAAAACCTGCTTATAAATCAATGCAAAAAGAAAAACAAATAACAGGAGGGGCTCCACACAAGAACTTGTCCTTCAATTTTTTTTTATTTTTTTAAAGGAGAATAATAGCATGCATGAGATTAGGCATCGGGGAGATGTTGAGCTAAAAAATGGTCCATTTTATACAAGATTTGACATTCTTTTTCCTTGCATATATAAAGTGGATATAAGTGTAATATATGAACTTATGGTTTATTTAGGATGAAACATAGAGTATATATCATGATTATTTCTTTAGAATTCATTGTTGTCTTTCTGTTAGCTATTTCTAATGATTATTGGGAAAAATATGTAATTGTGCATATGCAATCCATACTTTGTTATAATTATTGAATAATGGATTTTGAGAACTAAGCACCAACTATAACTAGTCTTAGAGGATTGTTGAGTAGACATATTATTCTAAGGAGAAGACACAAAAAGAATGTGCACATGGGAACAAGGCACATTTGAAGGCACAAAATGATAGGAAAGGAAATGCACCCCATGACAAGCTGATTCGGGACTTATTCATTTTTATGGATGCGGGCTATTTTTGGAGATAGTGTGCAGAGCACTCATCTGGGTGCAGACTTGTGTAAATTGAGCAACACGGGCAGAAGCCTAAATATCTGTATTAAAATCAATCAACCATTATTACAATGGAGTGCTGTAATATTTATACATATTGGACAACAATATACAAACAAATAAATATGTTGCACAGGTCCAACAATATTCCTTAATATACACAAGCTTCCAATAAACCACACGGGAAGCACAAATGAATAATAACAATAATGTTGTTAAAATAATATAACAACATTCATATTGTTTGAATACAAACAATAATATGGTTAATAATTAAATATAACCATATAAATAATAAATAACCTAACTAATATGCAATGCATAATTAATTAGGATAATAATAATATTTTATCCTAACATTCCCCCCCGTTAATTGTTCATTGTCTCAAGAGATGAGGAGAGGAACTCTTTGACCAACTTGAACTTGTCACATGCAAGTGACTTTGTGAAGATATCTACTCATTGCTTAGCTGTTGGAAAAAATTGAAGCTGGATGTTGTGCTTTAACACATGCTCGTGTATAAAATGAACTTGGACCTCAATGTGCTTTGTTCTTTCATAAAACACTGGATTGTAAACAAGTTTGAGAACACCTTCATTGTCAACATACATGGTGGTCAGTTTGTCCTGTGGTATTCCAAGTCCTTCTAGTATGCGACATAGCCAAATCACTTCATAGACAACTTCTCCTATAGAACGATACTCGGCTTCTATGGAAGAATGAGAAACAAAGTGTTGTTTCTTGTTTCCCCATAATATTGGTCCAGATCCCATAAAGAATACAAAATCCAGAAGTGGATTTTCTATCATCAATGTTACCTGCATGATCTGAATCTGAATATCCAGACAAGAAGAAGTTTTTCTTCTTGTTGTATTCTAGACCAAGATCCATTGTTCCTTTGAGATATCTCAAGATGTGCCTTGCTTCTTTCCAATGACACACTTTGGGTTCATGCATGAACCTGGATAGATAGCTTACTACAAATTTGAGACTCCCAATCAACTTTCAATAAAGAGTGGCACTTGTGTAGCAATTGTGGTGTAATACATCATCCTGAATTTCTTGAGCGTTGTCTTGGTATATTTCATCTGAGAAACAAAGATGTGATTCTCTTTCTGCCATACTTCCAATCCAAGACAATAATGCATTAGCCCAAGATTTGTCATGTTGAATGATCGATTAAGATCTTTCTTCGTTACATCGATCATCTTCACTGAACTGCCAATAATGACTAGATCATTGACATAGACAATGACAATCACAATCTCCCCCCCTTGATTTTTGAGGTAAAGATTGGGATCATATGGATTTATAACAAATCCATGTTGCACGAGATGCTCATCAATATTGATGTACCATGCCTGAGGTGTTTATTTGAGACCATACAGAGATTTCCTAAGTGTGCATACCTTTGCTTTAGTACCAGGTACAACATATTTCTTAGGTTGAGTCATGTAGACTTCTTCTTGTAAATCTCCATTCAGGAAGGTACTTTTTATGTCCATCTGATGGAATTTCCAACCAAACTATGTAGCTAGAGCCAAGATCATCCTGATTGTCTTGATCTTAGCTGTGGAGCAAATGTCTCCTCATAGTCAATGCCTTCTTTTTGTGCACACCCCTTTACTACAAGTCTTTCTTTGTACTTTTCCACTGTCTCATCTACTTTGTACTTTGTTTTGAATATCCATCTACATCCAATGGTTTTCTTCCCTGGTGGAAGATCGACAAGCTGCCAAGTGTTATTTTTCATCAATGATTGATATTAAGAATCCATGGCATCTTTCCAAGCTTTTGACTATAGGGCTTTCTGGACTATAGAGGGCTCATCAAACTCAATAACTATACTCATCAAAGCAAAGTTAACTTCTTCTCTTGCTTTACTGTGAGTCTGTGGACCATGGGTGGATGTATCCGATGGAGCATCCATTTTTGCATCTCGTAATGTGCTAGTACACCACTTGGGAATATTTTGAACTATTCCCATGGGTCGTGGTTCTATCTGATCAACACCATCATCCCCATCATCACTTTCGTCATCAGTGGGAACATTAGTTTCAATTTTTACAACTGGTGAAGAATCTACATCGGTGAGTCTGGAGGAGGAGACTCTGCTTCCTTCTTCTCAAAGAACCCAACATCTCTGCTAGTGTAGATTTCTATGGTCTTAGGATCCATCAATCTGTACCCAAGAGTCTCTTCATTGTACCCAATGAAGATAAGTTTATGTGACTTCATGTCCAATTTCTTTCTATTTTGCTTTAGTATGTGCATACTTTCTTTGCACCTGAATACTCTAAGGTGTGAAACCAATGGTTTCCATTTTGACCATGCTTCTTGTGGTGTTACTCCTTAAAGAGAAACTATGGGCATTCTGATCAACAAATACATTGTTGTCTTTGTTGCTTCTACCCAGAATTTCTTTGTAAGTCTAGAGTCATCAATCATGCATCGCACCATTTCCATTATAGTATGATTTCGTCTCTCAATGACACCATTCTGCTACGGTGTGTGTGGAGGAGGCATTTTTCGATGAATCCTTTGAGTTTATAGATAGTCTTTGAACTCATTACTGGTGAATTCCCCCCCTCGATCTGAGTGGAGAGTTCAGATGTGACGACCAGTTTCGTTCTCAACAACTAGTTTGAACTTCTTGAAAGTTTCAAAGGCTTCAATTTTCTTGTGAAGACAAAAAATTCAAATTTTTCTTGAGTAGTCATCAACACAAAGCATGAAATATTGGAACCCAGAATTACTTGGTTGCACGAGACCGCAAAGATTGGTATGAACCAAGTCAAGCTTGCCATGAGCTCAAAAAGTAATTTTCTGGAACAAAGCTCTGTGTTGTTTGCTTGCTAGGCAATGAGGACACTTGTCTGTATCCTTTTGAAGAGAAGGTAGCCCATTTACTATATTATGTCAGCGAAGTGTCTCGAGATATTTGAAACTTATATGACCAAGTATTCGATGCCATAACTGTGTTAAGGTAGATTTCTTAGCCACAAGTTCCTAATCATCTCTTTGGAAAAAATCAAGTTAGAACATGTGTCCCACATTGGAGGCTTTTGTAACTATTTTTGAGCCTCGTGATTTGTCTCGAATCAAACATGTTTTCTTTCCAGAATGACTATTAAAGTCAATTTTTAGGTTGTGATCAAGGAGTTAACTGACTGAAAGTAGATTCTTTGTCAACCCAGGGACATATAAGACATCTGATAGTCTACAGTTTCATGAACCAAGGGGTAGAGAAATGTTCCCAATCCCCTGAACTGTATATTAAGAATCATTTCCCAACGAAACATGATTTTTTGATGGTGTGTCCCTCATTGAAGTAAACCAATCTCTGTGGCTAGTTATGTGTCGAGTGGCTCCCGAATCAACATACCATACATCACTAGATGACATGGATGGTTCACTTGATCGAGCAGTGAACAAGAGGTATTCATTTTCTGATTGTTCTTCTTGTTTAGCAATATTTCCTTGCTGATGGGTCTTCTTTTCCAGTTCCCCTTTTTCTGCCCTTGATTGTAGTTTGAATTTCCCTTGTGAGATTCTTGTTGTTGAGGTCTAGAGTTGCTTGATGAACCTTTCTTATAAGTGTTATACCAACAATCTTTTAAGTCATGTCCTCTTTTGTAGATTGGACATTACTTCTTCTGTTGATTGTCCCTGTGATACTAACTCCGATTTTGGGACTTCTGATAGGAATTAGGTTTTCCTTTACCTTTTCCTTTCCATTTTTGATGTGAAGAAAGTGTATGCTTCTCTTCATCATCCTTATTGTGCATGACTTCCTCTTGTTGCAGTAGGTTTACCATCTTGTCAAAACTAACTATCGTATCTGACAAGTTTAGTGTTGTGACAAAAATGCGGTAAGAAGAAGGGAGAGCTCTCAAAAAAATGGGAATGAGAGATTCATCTTTGATCACTTCTCCTAGGGCTAAAAGTGAATCCCTTAACTTTGTAACTCTTCTCACGAAAGATTCAATTTTTTCATTCTGCTTGAACTTTAGTGTATGTAATTGACTCTGTAAATTCAGTATGACATTCTTGTTCTCGGCCTCATATATTGTGCTCAGCTTATCCCATGCTTCTTTGGCTGTTGTGGCATCTCGAATGTGGGCTTGCACATCGTCGGACACTCCAAACAAGATGATGATTTTTTCTTTCTGATCTACTCTATCAAACTAACGTTGTTGTGTTATATCCGTTGTTGATCTGGTTAGAGTACTAGTGACAACAGGATAGATCTCTTCAAACTCAAGTTGTGTCTTTATTTTTGTCTTCCATGTAGCATAATTGTTTCCTCTGAGTAGTTGTGAATCCAGAAGAAAAAATTTAGGGGCATTGGTGCCCATTTTGCATAAATCACTAACAGGGTTTGACTCTTATCACTCCAGGTATAAGGTGTCCCAATCTATATACCGTCAATCTAATATACCGAACCTTTCTATATACACACCCTTACGATATACCCAATGGTACGTGGAAGAAGCTTGCCCTTTCTCTATACCCGGCGATACATGAAAGAGGTGTTAACGTACATGAAAGAATTTAATACATGGTACCAAGAAAATACTGATGGGGTCTGTGTGATTATTGACATCGACTCAAAGAAATATCCTCATACATGCGTGTAACTTCACTATATACTCAGATAATTTCTTAGTCTGGATTTATGTCATGCAATCGTTCACAGATGGATGGGATGGCTCATAGTGTGTGCATTGTGACCTTAGTACTCCTCGTCGATTTATAGGAATGATGCCCAAAAGATGTTGTTGCAGCTATATTAGGTGTTAAGTACAATAGTAGTTGCGACGACTTTACCTATAAGTGCTTCTCAGAGGCACCACATATACTAAACGCTGCGAATGAGATCTAGGATCTCGTGAGTGTTACAAAACCAATTTTCACTATTTTTTATTACAATTCTGCCAGTTTCTAAGCAGTTACAAAGTTTACAGTTGACTATGACAACCTGTAAATTAGTACAATATACTGAAGTATACAAAGTGCATTAAAAAATTTATAAAAATTGAATGGCAGGCAAATTTTTTTTGTTTTGTGGGCCCTGATGGCCTTTGGAGCCCAATATGACCCACTACACAAACAAATTGTAAAAATATAGCTAAAAATGCAATTTATGGATAGGCATCCTTTAGGAAAAAATGTCTAGGATGAAAAAGCAGGCTGAATGGGGGAAAAAAATTACCCTAAATTAGGGATTTCCCCGCTAAATTTAGTTAGTTATAATTAAATTTGAATTTTCTACTAAATTTAGCGGTTCTGCCAAATATTCCGCCAAATTCTAAAAAACAAGTTGGGGGTGGGATTTGAACCTCACACCTCCCACTTCTAAGACTTTCTCTCTAACCGCCTTGGCCACTTAAGATCGCTTGATATGGAAATGAACAAACTTGTATTTAATGAAAGGTAAAATCGTCTTACCTTTGTAAAATGGCGATTTGGCAGAGATGGAGGCACCACGTGGAGCGTGACATGGATTAGGTTTTTTCTCACATTTTCCTTATTTTATAGATCCAAATGCCTTTTTATTTCTTTTGCGTTTGTATCTTCCTTTTTTATTTATGTTTCTCCATGTAATTTTTCACGGCCACTTTGTATATATGCTTCTTCCTTTGTATGATTTATATCTCCACGCTTTTTTTTGTTGTTTCCTTTGATTTTGAATGCAGGTTAGACACAACTCGTGGGAGTGGATACATGTCATGTGAGTGGAGGTTTTCACAGCTATGTCCATTTTTGTAGGTCACCATTTGTGTTTGCAGGTGTGCTCGTGGCTCATCCGACAGGGAGTTCACATCCTTCTACATGGTGGATTTCACAGCCATAGGGTGCAGATCAACACAACTCATCCCAAAACATTCTTGGCTTGACTTCTCAAATAGCTCGATCCCATCAATGAAGAGCTTGGTCAGAGGTAGAGTCCTCTGCACAATGCAAGTAGAACCCTCCAAAACCAGATATATGTCTAAATGTAGAGGTCTGATAAAAAGAAAGCAGAGACTAAAAATATCTCTAATATTAGAGATAAAACCCCAAATGGGGAGAAAATAATTTTTTTTATATATTTTCAATACCTGCAGCAAGTTTTTTCTAGTGCTAGGTGCACTAGTGCAAAAAACAATTTGTGTGCCAAACGCCTAGAATTGAACAAGAAGTTGTGGATTTGCAGGGGGTTCTAGGAAGCTGCAGGAGGCAGCACTGGCTCTCCTTTTGTTGTAGATTTCTTCTCCACAAATTCTCCTTCTTCTGTAACCTTCTCCAACCTTTCCAGGAGCTTTAATTCACTCTGGTACCAAATGTAAATTGAGCAACAGGGGCGAAAGCCTGAATATCTTTATTAAACTCAATCAACCATTATTACAATGGAGTGCTGCAATATTTATACATATTGGACAGCAATATAAAAACAAATAAATTTGTTGCACAGGTCCAACAATATTCCTTAATATACACAAGCTTCCAATAAACCATCCGAGAAGCACAAATGAATAATAACAATAATCTTGTTAAAACAATAGAACAACATCCATATTGTTTGAATACAAACAATAATATGGTTAATAATTAAATATAACCATATAAATAATAAATAGCCTAACTAATATGCAATGCATAATTAATTAGGATAATAATAATATTTTATCCTAACAACTTGTGCTACATGCAAACACTATTTTGGGAATGAGTGTCTGATAAATGCCATGCATGAAGATAATAATAGGATTACTTCTTCCAGTTAGCTATAGGATGTCTATTATTAGTGCACTTACATGTATGCATGTTATTGTAAAGGTGCGTGACTATTTTTAGCATGCGACCTATTTTGGGAAGTGCATAGGTGGTGAAGGGAAAGTCCCCACCTCTATAAATATGTAGTGAACTGTGTAGTTTAGAGAGAGATACTGAGACTGAGTTATTGTAGAGTTATGTTGTTAGGTATAATACATGCATAACTTATGGCGATACTTTATAATGTAAGAAGCTTCTATGTTTTCCTGTGTTTAATGTAATTGAGTATATTGGATGGATATGGTGTTAAACATGACTGTAACTGGTTCTTGTATGGTTAATCTTATCATAGATATTTTTAATTCACGACTCTCTAAGATCTAGATTTGGCTATGCACAGTGGAATGTTTATGTTTATTTATGGATCTGTATATGCTCTATCTACATCACATTAACATTAAATGCACAAACAACTATAAAGAGGGGCCTAGTACTTTTTTGCACTTTGTGTGAGTGCTCAGATCAGGATGGGTGATGTCTCTGCACCCCCAAGTTTTTATAGTGGATTATAGGCTGCATCATTGGTTCTGTTGTTGGGACCCTCTTTTTCAACTGTTTTTTCAGGATGTTTCGTGATGAAGATGTACCAGTTGACCTTAGCAAGTGTTGAGGAGTGGATAAAAGATCTGGAAGAAGAGTACGCTAGGAGGTTCAACACTAGATCTGAGTTTGACGAACGCGTGTGGGTGGAGTAGAATTTGTATTACTATTTATATGAGAGCTTATTTACTATCTTTCTGGTAGAGATGTACGAGTGGCTGGTTGCTTATGTGTCTAGAAGGAATTGGAGGTATCGCATAATTATCTAGACACATGAAGAATTACAAGCCTTCTATGACGCTGATTTGATTTGGACATGAGCTGTGGATACTTGGTTCTATGGTGTTTTAAACAACTATATTTTGGAGTACTCAATTTACACTTATTCTTTCCCAGAGGTAGCTGAGTTCTAGTTTTTACGTTATCCCAGGGGAACTTATTTACAAGGCATTCCACTGGTGATCAAAATCTTGATGGTAACCCTGAACTTGGAAGAAAAGCTTATGGTTAGCTAAAACCCACCACGTGCAAGGGCAGGATCAGGTTTGGTGAAGGATGATAGACCTAACAGAAGAGAGGCAGAGAGAAGAAAGGTAGCTTAAGTACAATGAGGTGTGCAAGAGGGTGATAGAGAAGTAATGTGATATTGCAAAGTGGATGGTGTTGATGAGAGAGATGGCTCATGAAGGATTTGAAGCTCACACAAGAGGCATGAAGCCAAAGCATTTGGAACTCCCCCATTTGGGCAAGCATGACAAGGAACTCTACTCAGCTTCATGTGGAAGCATGCCAGTAGAGACAACATGGGTTGCGGGCACACATCTGAATATACCTGGAAACCTAACCCTTGCACTTGGATTTCTAGTATCTAGTACAACCAGTAGTCAACAAGCTAGTTTGGGCAGTAGAAGAGCATGAGTAAGCTAGTAAGTACATCTGTCTAGAAAAATGTATTATTTGTTATTTGGAGGTACCTTTTTCAGTCACATCGTCATCACCGATCTCAAGTGTGCAGAATTTTGGACTCACTTCTGGGACTAGTACCACTTCACAAACTGTAGGAGTTTAGTTTAGTACTACTATTAGGACACAAGGAATTACATCCAATGGTCCGCTTTTGTCTACCAGTGGAGGATCAAGGGGTATAGGTGGCTCTAGTTCTGGTGGATCTAGTGGTTCTAGAGGTAAAGGTAACACAGGAGGTTCTGGACCAGGTGGGTAGGGTCCACACCAACCCTAAAATATTTACATGGAGATGTCTCTTCGTCTTCTAGAGTATATGGGTATATAAGATGCTACTGAACACATGCACATGTGTGAGATACTATGGCACACCAAAGGAATTATGGCTTCTGAGTGCAAGGCAAGTCAATTTGTAACTACATCATAGGGACATGCATGCAGTTGGTACACGAAGTTTGACCCTGATCAGACTTGTGTAGATTATGCAAAATTAAAGGATGCTTTCCTTAAAGAGTTCCATATCCCTGAATTTAAGCAGAAGATTATAAGCGCGCTCAAGGATATTAAGTAGGGCACTACTGAGAGTGTCTGAGAGTATGATGCCCATTTCAAAACATTGTTGTCTAAAATTTCGTATGATATTCATGCAAGCCAACATGCACAATGGTTTGCTGGGGGCTTGATCACACATTTTAGGAGGGTGTTGTAACATAAGACATATACAGAACCGCGTGAAGCAATTGAAGTGGCTTTTTACACTGAGGAAATAGGAATTATAGACACTAGAGTAAGCCCATTCCTTGAAGCACAAATTGCAGTTATGGAAAAGTAGTTGGAGAAACTATCGGCCAATTTAGCTCATGAGACGCATACTGGGATTTTGGTATATAGATTGTGAAGTGGAAGGGAACACCAAGGATAGTTTTTTTCCACAGATCAGTGCATTCATTGTTGTTATACTATGAGATATGTCATTTAGATAATGATGTCATCCACTGCCCATTATTACAATACACGATAAGAAAGAATGTATCTTGCTATTGTAAGATTTTTCGGTCCACAACTCACAATACAGAAGACTGTAGGTTGATTGGTTAGATCCATGATGCCATAGATATTGGTGTGCAACAGATAGGGATATCAGATAACTCTAATAGTAAAAGTGAGAACCATAACCATGATCACACTCAAGCGGGCTATGATTAGAATGAATGGAATTTTGAAGGAGGTCGTGGTAGAGGTTGAGGATACTGTGGTGGATTCAGGGGCTGAGGCCGTAGTGGTGGACGAGGTGAGTTCCCTCGTAGAACGTTTTTTACCTGTGGATCTCCTGACCACTACAAGCATGAATCTCGTTAAAATATTGGTTGTTCTTTTTGTGGGAAGAATCATAGTTATGAGGGATGCTCAGACTTATATGAGCATCTTAGCAAGTAGCATAAACATGAAAAAAAAGGCATAGGGATGGTTAAAATACACTGCACTGTGGAAAATTAGTGGATGCTAAAGTTGGAACTGAAACCTGAGGTATTACTTGTGAAGATTACTACACGTGTTGAAGCTACGCACACTAGAGAAGCATTACAACAAAATCCTACCATCACTAAGGAGGAATTTTTACATGCAAGGTACCTAGATCCAGCACATCAGAAGTGTTGGTATCCAATTTTTTTCTCCTTTTCAAGCCAAACAACATCACATATTTGACATGAAGCTTAGAGACAAATAGATCATAATGTATGTCATTTTATAGTTGGGGATGGAATCTAACTGGCCCTTTGTCACTCAGATTGTGGAGAGATGGATAACACCTTTAAGAGGCTTTGACCTATCCTCATTACTTTAGGTTGTGCCTCTTCAACCAAGGTGAGAGGACCCTTTATGTAACCTCTGTTTGATGAAGCATAAGAAGATATCCTTCTTTTGCACAAATTTTGTGAAGAAAACCTTGGGAAAGTATGATCAATACTCCATAATTTAACTCTCAAGAGTTGTCACTTCTAAAAGATGGAGAAACTTTCAAAACAAGGCTAAGGTTACTAAAGACATTGGAGACCTGATTTGTTTTCTACATATTTTCACAGTGGAATTTCGCATTGGTTGATACACAGGGAAAAACATGGGTGGTTCAGGGTAGGATTAGTTGTTTTTGAATGATTTTTTGGTGGGATATTTTAACAAGATAAATTGGATTTTTCCAAATCTTTGAGAAACTTCAGAAAAATGGAAAACTCGGCAATATAAAGCTTCAAAGTAGTTAAAACATTCCTTCAACCAGAAGGTGTGAATCAATGGAGGCCTAGATTTGCACATTTTCACACAATATTTGAGATTCTATCATGAAGGCTCGAGTTAGAGGAATCAATTAAACATTATCAATCTCTATTTTACTACGCCTAAGGTACACCCAAAGAATTACAAACAATCTTTGTCAACCAATGAAGGTAAAGTGGTTTTAAATTTGTTTATTTCACTATCAGATGAAGGCTCTTCAGAAAAATGAAATTGTAAATGCCACTTAACTATCAGAGGGATGATATCTATGTGATTTACAAAGATTCTAATGTAATATTGCAATAGGAATAAGAAAAACTACTTGTAGACATTCTGAAATGAAATAAACACAAAATTGCCAAATATTTGACGCAAGTTAATTCAAATATTTATCAAATTCATCAGCAGGGGAGAGTTATTTAAAAAATCTCAGAGATTTTTGATGGCTATACACTTGTAACCAACTCAACATGATTGAATTCTAAAACAGAAGAAATTAACCAGGTTTCACAGACGGTTCCTCAGAGGATGAGCTTTTCTCAAAATTTCTCGTGACTTTCAACCTCCCCTCTTTTGCATATCTAAAACATGCCTTATATAACATTCTATTACATCTAAGCCTTCTTTCCCAAGAAAATAATATCCTGAGCATCAATTTTGTTACAAAAATCCATCATGATTTTTAAAAAGGGACGTTGAACAGAAAAATGCCCAAAAAGTTGCCAGGTGCCTTAAAAAGGTGAATCATTACAAATAATGGCATCATTTCTCTAACTGGGGAACATTTTTCATCCTTAGTGCATCCAAACCCCCTTTCCCTTCATCATTTCATCTTCCCCCTTTTGAAGTGTGCCTCTGCAACTTTTGGATCTGGCATTTCACGTTTTTACACGAGCCCTGAGCAAAATCCATTTTGAAAGTGCCTCAGATTTACAAATCAAGCCCTTCGATCACTTCCATCGATCTCTAAAGACCAAAATGACATGAATTTGCCAAAAAATTGATGAAGAATGATGTAAAAAATTCATCTCCAAACATCCTAGAGCTCCAATGGTGGCCAAATTTATGAAATGCACAGTTACTGTTGATCTTGGTATCTTCAACTTTTAATCTGAGCCTTCCGCGTGCCAAGATATGATTGGAAACGGGCCTGGGAGCACTTTTTTACAATTTTTAAATATAATTCAACCACATGTCCTCTTCTGATTGGTCAGTTGCACATGGGACATGAGGAAAAGTGGGACGCGCATTGCCAAAAAGACTGATTTAAGAGAAGTGCAGAAAAATTGGGTCTCACGGGCACAGACGATCCAAGGGACGTGCTGAACACAAATGATTGATTTATCTGATTAACAAGTGAGTGTAGAAAAATCAGGCTTTGGAGGCACAGATGGTCTGAGGGACACTTGGGACAAAAATGACCGATTTGACTAATGAACAAGCACTTGCATAAAAATTGGGCTTTGAGGGCATAGACGGTCCAAGGGACACTTGGGGCAGAAATATCTGATTGAGCCTATTAACAAGCAAGTGCAAAAAAATTGGGATTTGAGGGCACAAACGGTCCAAGGGACACTTTGGACAAAAATATCTAATTTTACCGATGAACAAGCACTTGCAGAAAAATCAGGTTTTGGAGGCACAGACGGTTCAAGGGACACTTGGGACAAAAATGACCGATTTGACTGATGAACAAGCACTTATGGAAAAATCAAGCTTTGGAGGCACAGACGGTCTGAGGGACACTTGGGACCGATGAACAAGCACTTGGAGAAAAATTGGGTCTTTGAGGCATAGACGGTCCAAGAGACACTTGGGACAAAAATGACTGATTTGATTGATGAACAAGCAAGTGCGAAAAAATCGGGCATTGAGGGCACAGATGGTCTAAGGAACACTTGGGACAAAAATATCTGATCGATTCAATTAATAAGAAAGTGTGGAAAAATCAAGCTTTGAGGGCACAGATGGTCTAAGGGACACTTAGGACAAAAATATCTGATTGAACTGAAAATCACTAAAATGACCACAAAGACATGAATTTTTCCAATTGCTTTATTTTTTCACTTTCTTTGAAAAAATCCACAGATTTAAACAAGTTGGAAAAGATCAAATCAAGCACCAACATCAGCTCCATCTCGGGGATGGGTATTCCCAATGAGTGCCACAAGAACAAAGATAGACCAAGTGCCAAAAATATCCATTGGGCAATGGAGTCAGCCTGTAGATCAGAAAAAACTATAAACATCCTCCAAAAATGAACCGAGAAACCAACAAAACTAGGTCACCAAGGACCAGAACAAACAAAAGCACAAGAGAAAAACAAAACCAAAGAACTATACACTATACAAATGGTGAAAACCTTGATTCTGGGAAATCAATCAAGGAAATGCTTCAAATTCCTGCCATTAAGAGGTAATTCAAGCAACTCCCCATTCAATTCTTTCAAGAATAAGGTATGTTCACCAATACGAATGCTAATGGAATAAGGGCCCATCCATAATGCAACAAATTTACCATGCTTTCCCTTATCTTCATGTCTGTTATCCCACAATAGCACAAGATCTCCAACATTGAAAGCTCTTGGAGTCACTTTCTTGTCAAATAACTTCTTCAACTTTTCCTTGAAATTTACATGCCTTTGGTGGGATTCCCTTCTTTCTTCATCTAGCTCAACAATCAAATTGATTCGAGCTTCATATGGACTAACTTCTTAATCTTCAAGTTGTTGAACAAATTGAAATGAATATAATTGCAAATGAAGGGGCAGAAAATCTTGAGTTCCATACACCAACTCAAATTCAATTGCTCACCCCACTTCTTTTTTTTCATCTCCAAGGTTCTTCTAATGATCTTCAATAAGTTTTTATTGCTGGACTCAACTTGTCCATTTCCTTGTGGATTGTAGTTAGAATCATATGTCAAGTTGATCCCATACTCTTTACACATTTCCATCAAGGTTTAGCTTTGAAACACATGGAATTTTCAGCAACAATTTTGACTGGCGCTTCAAATCTGTAGATGACATGATTCAGCATGAAGCCCATGAAAACTTGGTGTGTTGCTTTATTTGTGGGGATTACCTCTACCCACTTCATGAAGAAATTTGTGGCAACCAAAATCCATTTGTGGCCAGCACTTGAGGAATAAGAAATCTCACCAATGAAGTCCATTCCCCATTGTTTTAAAGGAGCTTCAATTGATACAAGCTACAAAGGAAGGGAGCCTGAAGCCTTCATTCTTCCAAAAAAATGCTGGAAACTTTCACATCTTCTTACCAATAGAGTTGTATCTTTAAATAGATTTGGCCACCAATAACTAGCCCTCAAGATCGTGTGTGATGTAACTCTTCCAGAAAAATGTCCCCCAAAAACTCCTCCATGGAGATCAGCAATTATCTTTGGGGCTTCATCTTCAGCAATGCATCTTAATAGCACTCCCTCAGGGTTCTTCTAAGCTAACCCAAAATCATTGATGACATATTTTCTAGAGGCTATCTTAAGAGATCATTTTTTATTTTTACTCAAATGGTCAGGGCAACATAGATGTCTAAGATAAAAGATTATATCTTTGTACCATTCAGAACTCACCAACTTTTCAAGCACATGCACCCTTTCTTCTTCTACTTCATTCAATTCAATGGTTTGCAAGTTGCTCTCTACCATAAGCTTAGCTAGACCCAAACCTATTACCAACTTTGTGGTTTGGATGTCCATGTCATACTCCTGCAATTTTTTCACCCATCTGTATCTTCTGCTTGAGACTTCCATCTCTAATAAGATATCTTTCACCATGGTGTGGGGAACATAAGCAACAACTTTAGAGCTCAAGATGTAAGGTCTGATAACCTTTGTTGCTTTCACTAAGGAAAATTCTTGCTTTTCCATGATGGTGTACTTCAACTCAGCTCTTTACAATGCCTTACTGAAAATGGCAATTGGTCTTTCAGCCCCTTCATCATCCTTCTGTAACAAGACAAATGAAATGGTGTTTTCTGAAGCAAAAGAAAACATTTGAAAAGGCTTCTTGTAATTTGGAGCTTCCAAAACAGGGGCATGGTTTAATGCTTCTTTAATCCCATTGAAATATTGAATGGAAGCTTCTTCCCATTTGATAATTTGGTTTTTCTTCAGCATGCTAGTAATGGGGATAGTCAGCTCAACAAAGTTAGATATAAATCTTCTATTAAAATTTATTTTCCCAAAGAAGGATTGAATCCCCTTCTTGGTTCTTGGAATTGGTACCTTACTGATAGCTTCCACCCTTTCGGGATCAATCATGACACCATCCTTTGATACAATGTGACCAAGCAACTTGGCCTTTTACACTCCAAAATGATACTTCTTGGGATTAAGTGAAATGCCATACTCTCTGCACCTTATCAACATTTTTTCTAGGTGCTGCAAGTGATCATTACTCTTCCTGGAAAACACAGTCACATCATCTTGGTAAACAACGGTTAATTTAATAATATAACCAGTAAATGCAACATCCATTGCTCTTTATAAGGTGGCTCTAGCATTCATTAGACCGAATGGCATCTTGGCATAAACATACATGCCTTAAGGAGTGGTAAAGGTAGTCTTGATCCATTCTGATTCCTTCACAACTACCTGGTTATATCCATAGAAACCATCCAAGGTAGAAAGCAACTCAGATCCAGTCACTAATTGCAGCATGTTTTCCATGTTTGGTAAAGGATAATTATCCTTCATTGATGCTCTATTAAAGTTTCTAAAATCCACGTAGATCCTATTATCACCATTATTCTTTCTAACTAGCACTAAGTTTGCAACCCAAGAAGAATACCTTGTAGGCTAAATGATCCCTCCATCCCTTAGCTTCTTCAATTTATTTTGCATCTTCATGGAAAGGAGTGTATTAATCAGCCTCTGCTTTTGTATGAATGGTTTTGCATTAGATTCCAAAAGAATTTCATGCTGAAACAAATCCTCTCTGTATGCTTTTATTTCAGACCAAGACCAAGCCAAACAGTCCTGATACTTCTTCAACAATTGGACATAGGAATGTTTTTCTTCCTTGTTCAGATTGCTTCCCAACCATATATTCCTTGGTTTCTCCTTCATTCTAAGGTCATGCTCTTCAACATCCCTTGAGGCTGTTATATGTCTGTTAATAATGCAATTAGCATTATCAAAGTTTGATTCAAGAGCAACCATCCCTCTAGGAATGGTATTAGTTTTTAACTAAATGATATATTTTCCAAAAAAAAATTATTTTACTTGTACTGCACACACCATTGGTTCCCAATCAATACACTGATCAGCAAACTCTCCTTTATTCTGTAGAAACCTTTTGACCTGGGCATAATCATTAAACACTTGCCAATTTTTAATGTTGTCAGGGACAGATGGCCTTGTTAGCACTTCAACATTATATTCACAATTGGGGGACATTGAACAAATTTCAAAATGAGATCCCAATACTGCAAGTTGGTCTGCAACAAATATGAACTTCCTATCATGATGCACAACATTAATTGAGTCAAGCATTTAAATCAAATCCCAAACTACATGTTTGTATTCTTTCATTTTCTGATTTTTAGTAGCATACATTTTTCTAATTTGCTTGACAATCAGTTCTGAATCTCCTTTAGCAATGATGTCTTTAACACCATACTCCCATGCAATTCTCAAACCCAACAACAATGCTTCATACTTGGCAATGTTGTTAGTACATTCAAAGTTAATTTTGAAAGAAAAAAAAAAATCTTCCAAGCTTGGAGAAATTAGAACAACGCCAACACCATTTCCAAATTTAGAGCAAGCTCCATCAAACAATAAATTCCAAGGAGAGCCCACTTGTTCAAGACATTTGCACTGATCCATTTTTTTCTCTTTGCCATCAGAAAATCCAAAAAAATTATCAGCATCAACATCAATATACAACACTTCATAAGAGGCATTATTGGGATCTTCAATGAGGTGAAACATCTTCTTTTCTCCATACAACTTGACAAGGCTGCCATCAATTGGAATGGTGGAAAAATGCATATCCATTTGAACACTTACAACCCACTTTCTTGATAACAACATGCCCCAGCTAGATTGGCAATCAATAATAACAACATCAAGTTTTAGATTCTTACCTAGGTATGTTGCAAGTTGTACTACCAAACCTTTCACACATCCAACAACTGGGATCTCTCTAGAGTCCATGGCAATACATCTTCTATATGTTGATGTCACTTTTATATCCAATTCATTCATGACTTCTAGAGGCATGACATTGTAAGATGCTCCAGAATCAAACATACAATTATGCAACAATCTATCCTTAATAATCAGAGTGGTGAAGAATGGATCAACATTTAATTGAGACTCAACCAAAGATGTTCCCAAGTAAACCTCGGGTGCTTCTCCAAGCTCTTCCAATGCTGGTGGTTTTTCTAGGTCTGTAATGGTTGGAGGAGGAGTGTCTACATTGTTTAAATTTCTACATAGGGCAGTCTTATCTTCCTTCAATCCCAAATACTCAAATGCTCTCTTCTTGTGCTAAAAAATCCGAAGCAACTCAATAATTGGAAAAAAGATATTTATCTGATTTAAGACTTGGGAAATATCATATGTAACATATTTAGGCAAACCAAAATCAGGATGAAGATTGAAAAATTCATTAGATGGCACATGATTCTTAATAGCTTGGGCATGAGGAGGATTAAAAATTTTGTTTGGGATAACAAGGCCTTTCGCAGATGCATCCTTCCTAAGAGCTTCTTTAGGAACACTTGTAAGCAATGGTGTTTTAGGTTTGGCTTGAGGCTTTACTCCTTTGACATCCTTAGTCCTTGTGTTATAATCATTTTCTTGGGCAACAACAATGTTCATCAGTAATTGCCTATCTTCCTCCGAAGGGATTCCTCCATCGTACTTCTTTATCATTAAAACTCTTAAGTACTCTAAGTCATTATTAGGTATTTCAAAAGCTTGCACCATATCCGTTTCAAAAGCATGAGAGGGAGGAAGAAGTGGTACCCGATGGATGTAATCCTAAAAGGTAGCAGCAGTTCGAGCACTTATCACTTCAGTTGAAGTTGTTCCTTGTTGTGAGATTGTAGAGCAGTCCACCATGCATGCATCATCATTAGTGTTATTATCATCATCAACTTCTTCTTACTTCTGATTTACTTCACATGGAGGATGGGGCAAAAAACATATATTATACCAATCAATTTCATCTGCCTCTTCCACAAAAACAATTCTAGCAGTTAGAGGATCAAGCACCACTTTATTTTCATGTGTTTGGGGTTGTCTATTTGCTGCCCCCATGGGTCCTTTACCTCTGTCATCAGATCTTTTCTCATTTCTAGGATGATTTACAAATCTGTCTTACCCTTGCTACCTATGCTGACCTTGGGAAGTTTATCCAATTCCTTTCTCAGCTCTGGCTAGCTTGTAAGAGATTTCTTTGGCAACTCTGGCCAAAGTTTTTATAACTTCTTCCAAATCCACAGTCTTACTTGCTTGAGAATTTTCAAGGTTTATCAATTTATCACCCTCCCTCTTAAGAGGTTTCCCAATTGCTTTGATATTATTCTCAATTTTCAGAGCCATGGTAAAGGCCTACCTCAAATTGCCAGGGTTTTTATCCCTCAAATAGTATGCAACTTTCTTATCAAATGCATATGAATACTTAATTAGACATGATTCATCACATGGACTCAAATTAACAGAAAATCTTCTCAAGGTTTTGTTAAATCTTGTATTGAAATAATGCACTGATTCATTAAGATTATTTTTAATATTTTCAAATTCTGATAATAAAAAATTGGGGTCTGTTTTATCACCATACTGCAGCCTGAAAGCATTATTCATTTTTGTCCAAGAATCAATGGAATTATCTGGAAAAAAATTATACCAGTCCCTTGCATCTTCTTCTAAAGTATGGATAAAAAATTTAATGTACACGTCCTCAAACTCTATTTCAAAGTCCTCCATCATATTAATAAAGAGCTTCCAAGTGTTGATCACCAGTTATAGCATTATTGCCTTGAAACTTAGGTAATCTGTTTCTTACATCTTGTGGAACTGCATTTGGATATCCAGCCATCCCTCTAAAATTTATAGGACCAACAGTGTTTATAAAAAATGGAGGTCTAGGTGGAGGCTATGCCATATTGTTTTGTGGAGGTGAATTTACAAGAGTTACAAAATGATCAGGAGTGATGGGTCTCTGAAGTACAGGAATGGAATTTTCAAAATGGATGCCTCCTAATGGCTCAGTTTCTTGGAAAACTCTATCAAAATTGGAAAACACAAGAGCAAATTGAGAAACAAAATTTTCAAATATAGATGAAGGCCCCTCTCCAGATGGAGAATTCAATTCAACAGAGAGACTACCTGATTTAGATTTACTTGAATAAGTATTGCAATCTTTAATGAAAAGATGCTCAGTTTCCACAACAGATATCTCACTTCTTAACTCCTGATCTCCAACTACCTTCCAAACTCTTCTTCCTATTGAATTTGTCTTTCCCAACTTTGGAAATAACCTTCTAACAGGGTCCTTAACAAAGAAATATCTTCTTCCTTTCAGCTTTGCAAATATTAGTAAAAAATTCACATTGATAGAGGTTAAGACATTGACATTTATCCAAAATCAATCAATATGGAGTCGCCACTAAGGATTTTCACCCTAGTTGTGCAAATGAACTAAAATAATTTATCAAATGTTTGCCAACACTAAAATTCATGCAATTTTTTATGAATCAGACCTTCCTTTAATCCAAATTTATCAATGGTGAGGTAAACTTAGTACAATAACTGCTAGGAAATTGTAAATACTGCACACAGAACTTATAACTTTGTTCAATACTTACAGATCTGATCAGAGAATGATGCTTACAAAACGTAGTTACACACAGAACTACAAGAAGCATTACCAGGGTTTGGAAAACATTAAATTCTTCAAATTTGGTGACGGTGGATGCATAAATGCTCAGATAATATACCATAATTCAAATACTCCCCGGCAATAGTGTCACTAGTGTTGGTATCCAAATTTGTTCTCCTTTTCAAGCTGAGTAGCATCACAGATTTGACATGAAGCTTAGAGATAAATAGATCATAATATATGTCATTTTTTAGTCAAGGATGGGATCTAACTGGCCCTTTGTCACTCAAATTATGGAGAGATGGATAGTACCTTCAAGAGGATTTGACCTATCCTCACTACTTTAGGTTGTGCCTCTTCAACCAAGGTGAGAGGACCCTTTATGTAACCTCTATTTGATGAAGGAGATCAAGATATCCTTCTTTTACACAAATTTTATGAAGAAAACCTTGGGAAAGTATGATCAATACTCCATAATTTAACTGTCAAGAGTTGTCACTTCTAAAAGATGGAGATACTTTCGATACAAGGCTAAGGTTACTAAAGACATTGGAGACCTGATTTGTTTCTACATATTTTGACAGTGGAATTTTGCATTGGTTGATACATAGGGGAAATAAGGGATGGTTCAGGGTAGGATTATTTGTTTTTAAATGATTTTTTGGAGGGATATTTTAACAAGATAAATTGGATTATTCCAGATTTTTGAGAAACTTCACAACAATGGAAAACTCAGCCATAGAAATCTTCAAAGTAGTTAAAAATTTCCTTCAACTAGAACGTGTACATCAATAGAGGCCCAGATTTACACATTTTCACACAATCTTTGAGATTCTATCATGAAGGCTCGAGTTAGAGGACTCAATTGAACATTATCAATCTCTATTTTACCACACCTAAGGTACACCCAAAGAATTACAAACAATCTCTATCAACTAATGAAGGTAAAGTGGTTTTAAATTTGTTTATTTCACTGTCAAATGAAGGCACTTCAAACAAATGAAATTGTCAATGCCACCGAACTATCAGAGGGATGAGATATGTGTGATTTATAAATATTCTAATGTAAGGTTGTAATAGGAACAAGAAAAACTACTTATAGACATTCTAAAATGAAATAAACACAAAATTTCCAAAGATTTGACGAAAGTTAATTCAAATATCAGATTCATTAGCAGGGGAGAGTTATTTAAACAATCTCAGAGCTTGTTGATGGATATAGACTTGTAACCAACTCAACATGATTGAAGTCTAACACAGAAGAAATTAACCAGGTTTCTCAGACGGTTCCTCAGAGGATGAGCTTTTCTCAAATTTTCTCATGATTTTCAACCTCCCCTCTTTTTCATATCTAAAACATGCCTTATATAACATTCTATTACATCCAAGCCTTATTTCCCAAGAAAATAATATCCTGAGCATCAAGTTTGTTACAAAAATACATCATGATTTGTAGAAAGAGACATTTAACAGAAAAATGCCCAAAAAATTGTCAGGTGCCTCAAAAAGGTGAATCATTACAAATAATGGCATCATTACTCTAACTAGGGCACATTTTTCATCCTTGGCACATGCAGACCCCCTTTCCCTTCATCATTTCATCTTCCCCTTTTTGAAGTGTGCCTCTGCAACTTTTGGATCTGGCATTTAACGTTTCTGCATGAGCCCTAAGCAAAATCCATTTTGAAAGTGCCTCAAATTTACAAATCGAGCCCTTAGATCACTTCTATTGATCTTTGTAGACCAAAACAACATGAATTTTCCAAAAATTTGATGAAGAATGATGTAAAAAATGCATCTCCAAATGCTAGAGCTCCAATGGCGGCCAAATTGATGAAATGTACAGCTACCGTTGATCTTGGTCTCTTCAACTTTTAATCTGAGCCTTCCACATGGCAAGATATGATTGGAAATGAGCCTAGGAGCACTTTTTACAATTTTTAAATAGAGCTAACCATGTGTCATCTTTTGATTGGTCAGTTACACATGGGACATGAGGACAAGTGTGACACGCATTGCCAAAAAGACCAATTTAAGAGAAGTGCAGAAAAATTGGGTCTTAGGAGCACAGACGGTCCAAGGGACATGCAGGAAAAAAATGACCAATTTAGTTGATTAAAAAGTGAGTGCGCAAAAATCAGGCTTTGGAGGCACAGATGGTCCGAGGGACACTTGGGACAAAAATGACCAATTTGACCGATGAACAAGCACTTGTGGAAAAATCGGGCTTTGAGGTCACAGACGGTCTAAGTGACACTTGGAACAAAATATCTGATCGAGCTGATTAATAAGCAAGTGTGGAAAAATAGGGCTTCCAGGGCATAGATAGTCCAAGGGAAACTTGGTACAAAAATATGTGATTTGACCAATGAATAAGAACTTGCGGAAAAATTGGGTCTTGGAGGCACAGACGGTCCAAGGGACACTTGGGACAAAAATGACCAATTTGACCAATGAACAAGCACTTGCAAAAAAATTGGGCTTTGGAGGCACAGACAGTCTGAGGGACACTTGGGATCGATGAACAATCACTTATGAAAAAATCAGGTCTTTGAGGCACAGACGGTCCAAGGAACACTTGGGACAAAAATGACCAATTTGATCGATGAACAAGCAAGTGTGGAAAAATCAGGCTTTGAGGGCACATATGGTCCAAGGGACACTTGGGAAAAAAATATTTTATTGAGAAAATTAACAAGCAAGTGTGGAAAAATAAGTCTTTGAGGGCAAAGACAGTCCAAGGGACACTTGGGACAAAAATATCTGATTGAGCCGAGAATCACGAAAATGACCACAAAGACATGAATTTTTCCAATTGCTTTAATTTTTTCACTTTCTATGAACAAATCCACAGATTTAAACAAGTTGGAAAAGATCAAATCAAGCACTAACAAGAAGGAGGTTTATTAGGAAACCATGGAGGTACTCAAAAATCTTCAGGGTGAAATATAGTGTTTAAAGGAGAAATCACAGAAGATGGAACAGAAGAAGGCATCAAAGATGGTCCAATCAGTTATTAATGACTTGAAAGAGGTATGTCAAATGATGGGCTAGAGTATCATTCCATTACTAGGGAATTGGATAAAGGGTAACACTCAAAACCCAGGTATTGAGAATGGAGGGTAGATCTTGCATGCTAATATTCCACCTCATAGCTTAAATTATGATGAGGAGATCACTCTAAATATTGTTGTGGATAGATGAATCTTGAGTAATATATTGATTGACACAAGTGCGAAAGTGAATGTGCATACTTTGGATGCATCGGTACAGATGGGTAGACCTCTATTACATCCATTCTCTAATGTGTTGTTTATGGCTAATCGAACTAAGTCCACTCCCATCAGAGTTTTAAAAGATGCATCCATTACTATACAAGGGGCCAAGTTCACTAGGGGACTTTGAGGTTTTAGCACTTGACACAAGCGGGCAGCTTCTCAAGCTCTACTTGGGTGCCCTTGGTGTTATGCAAATAATTTTGATCTATGGTTCAACAAAGGGATATATAAGTTATGAGAACAATAAATAAAGAGTTAGTATCTCCTTTAACATATGGGAAATTTTTGCACCATATGTTGAACCTTTGAGTGAGGAAGAGCTAAACAAAATTTATGTATGCGCATCATTCGGGACCCGGAAGTACTTGAGCCAACTAAGGAAGGAATCCTCTAGTGGGAAGATGCACAGTCTATTAGTGATACTACAAGTATTTCTTGTGATAATTGGGCTCATGACACCTATGATATGGTTGGGGCGCGAAGTAAAATGCATCTGCGTGGAGAAGCAAACTTCATTGTGTTAGGAGGATAGGTAACTCTGTACCTCGGTACACTAGAGAAGGAGACCCTACGGTATTCCTGCATGCCATGGAAGAGAAGTGGACCAATCCAGTGGAAAGAAGAAATATGTTAGTATATATCTTGCGCAGGACAACAGCGCGCTGGTGGATGGTTCACAGGGATAATCTCATAGAATGGAGTGAATGTCAGAATTGCTCTAACAACTTAGTTTTTCAGGAGCAATGCACCTACTCAAATCTACATATATAATGATAATCAACTTGTTCAGCTACCATCATTCAGTAGTGTGAGAGACTATGGACAGAGGGGCAGGAAGCTTTACCACCTTCACTTTGGGTGCACAAACTTTATTCCACTTTACAAGGCTATGCATGCTGCTTGGTATGTTTATGGGGAACTACATAGGGAGACTGGAAATTGGTGAGACTTGGTTGCAAGGATGAGTCCATACTTTTGATTACTTCTCTACTAAACCTCTGGTGGAAGAGGCATTAAGGGTTATAAAGCACTTAACTATGGGAGACAGTACAAAGGATGAAGAACTCATTCAGGAGTTATTTGGTGAGGTAGACTTAGGAGAACATTTTGATGAAGTAGAAGAGACAAATGCCACACTACTTAAGCGTGCTTGCCTTGAGGAAGAAAAAGGAAATATGGTCTACATAGTGGATGATGAAGGAGTAGAAAATTTGGATATAGATCATTCAACAGGTACGTGTGAGGTTTTGGATAGGACGTGGATAAAAATGTGCATGCCTATCATGAACCTATGAAGACCAAGAAAGTGAACATTGACATGGATGTTGAACCTAAGGAGGCAATAATTGGGGATTATTGGTCTAATTCTTAAGTGGAAAAGATAATTGAGATATTACGTGATTTTCAGGAATTATTTCCTAGGGGCTACCATGAATTAAAAGGAGTGCATGAGTCATTAGGAGAGATGAAGATAAATCTCAAGGAGGGTGTGTGCCCGGTCAGGAAGAGACCTTACAGGATGAACCCTAACCTGTGCATAAAAGCTAAGGAAGAAATTGACAAGATGTTAAAATATGGCATCATTAAGCCCCTAGAAGAATCAGAGTGGGTTAGCCCAATGGTAATCAATATAAAGAAAGATGGTTGGATTAGGATTTGTGTGGATTACATGGAACTGAATGTTGCATGAGTGATTGATCCTTTTCCTACGCCTTTCACAGAGGAAATATTAGAAGGCGTTGCAGGGTGCAAAATTTACTCTTTTACAGATGGATTCTCTTGGTATCATCAGGTTAGAATTGCATACAGGAGGATCAAGAGAAAATGGCGTTCACCACTGAATGGGGAAGCTTCACATATACGGTGATGCTCTTTGGTTTGAAAAATGTGCCTGCTATATTTTCACGCATAGTTGTCCAAGCATTCCAGGATTTTATTCACAAATTCTTACAGGTTTACTTGGATGATTGGATGGTGTATGGGCTTGTTAAGGATCATTGTGACAATTTGTGCTTGATGTTTGAAAGATGTAGAATAGTTAAGCATCTCTTTAAACATCAAGAAGTGTGTGTTTTCTATTCCTTTTGGAACTATGTTAGGGAACATCATCTGCAAGGAAGGTTTGTTAGTAGATCCAACTAAAGTTTGCAGTTATTGTAGGCCTGGAGGAGCCTACTAGTTAGAGTGAGGTGCGCAGATTTTTGGGCCACACATGGTATTACAGAAAATTTATCAAGGGGTATGCAAAGATTTTTGGGCCCCTGGAAGAGTTCCTAAAAGGAAAAGGGGATATTTTATTGGGGTGAACCATGTAACTGCACATTTGAGGCATTGAAGGAGAGACTTACTACAACACCTATTCTATGTTTTCCCTCATGGAACCAACTATTTCACGTACATGTGGATGCCTCTAGCACAACCATTGGCACAGTGTTAGCTCAGTCTGGAGAAGGTATTATAGATCATCCTATTTGTTTTGCTAGCAGAAAGTTGACTTCTGTGGAAGCAAAATTATACAACTACAGAGCGTGAAGCCTTGTCGATGATCTACGGGCTGCATAAATTAAGATAAATACTTGCTAGTAACACCCTTTGTATTTTACACTAATCACATGGCATTAAAATACTTGGTAAATAAGTCTCATTTTACAAGGGTGCATATGTCGATGGGTGCTCTTATTCCAAGAATTTGATTTCACAGTTGTGGTAAAACTAGGTAAAAGTAATTTTGGCCCAGACAACTTATCAAAGATTCAGTCAGGGGAGGACGCACAGACAATTGAAGATACAATGTCAGATGCACAGTTGTATAGGTTACATCACACACCTTCAGATTTAGAGGATATTGTTGTCTTTTTACACACAGGTATGATGCCAGAAAGGAATGAAATCCTTAGAAAAGAAACAACTTGCAATTCATGTGACACCCTTTATGTTGATCAGTGGTGACTTATACAAACTAGGCCAAGATGAAGTATTGCGTCAGTGTGTAATAGAGCATGAGTGCATAGATATCATGGATAAGCTCATGGTGGTATTGCAGGTGGGAATTATATAGGTGATGTAACCACGTGCAAGATCCTACTCACTGGATTATGGTGGGAGACCCTATACAAAGATTGTAAATAGTATTGTAAGGCGTGTGATCACTGTCAGCACCTTGGAAAACCTAGGTAGAGAGATGAAATGCCTTTGGGACCTATTCCTAGTGCAGAGCCATTTGAAAAATGGTCTATAGACTTTGTGGGTCCTATTTCCTCAGTTGCGCGTATAGAACTGGATCATGCTATATCATCACTTACACAAGATTATCTTACAAGATGGGAAGAAGCAACACCTATAAAGGATTGTACAACAACTACAATAGTTCTTATGGGATGTTCTTACTAGGTATGGATGTCCTTGAGCTTGACAAGTGATAGGGGTAGACACTTTTGAATGAGACAATCAGGATATTATTAGATGAATTTATGGTTGTGCACCACAAGACTACTCCTTATCACCCTCAATCAAATGGCACTGCTAAGGCCTTCAACAAGATATTGAGCCAAACCTTGAACAAAAAATTGTGATGTTGGAAGGAAAGATTGGGATGATAAATTTTTTGTTGTGATTTTGGTGTATACAAAGCAACCTACAAGAGGTTAAATAAGGACTACACCCTTTCAGTTGGTGTTTGGCGCAGAAGTAGTTCTTCCTATGGAATTCATGTTACCTTCTTTGTGTATTGTGGGAATGTTGGAGGTCTTAGTAGATAAGAAAGCATTAGAAGAAAGAATTGATAAATTAATACAATTGGATGAGAGGTGTGCCATAGCATGTTTGAGTCAGAAGCAGGAAAAGGCCAGGAAGAAGGCATGGCATGATAGAAACATCAGGGACAAGAAACTTGAATGTTGGATAAATGGTGCTTCTTTATGATTCCAAGTTTTTGCGCCATCTAGGAAAGCTTAGGGTGCATTGGTTGGGACCATATGTTATCACTTATATACTTGTATCAGGTGCTTGTCAGTTAGAGGTGCTTGATGGAATATGGCTACCCAATTATTTCAATGGGAGTAGGCTGAAGCCCCAATATAAATCAGTCTTCTTGGTGTTTTTAATAAGGTAGTATTGCCATTTAGTATAGGTTTCCCTTTCTGTATTTATTTTCATGTATTTCCTTCTTCATCGCTATGCTTTGTCAATTTAGTTTGGTGTTTTTTGTAATAAGCCTATTTGCGTGCTGGAAGCTAATTACAATCTGAAGTGTTTTTATGCGCAGAGGACTGCACATCCCATTGGTGTGAGGTGGTTGTCATTTTTGATTCACAACTGGGTACACATGAGAACAAATTGTTACAGGTGATATTCAAGTGTGGAAAGGGGTTGTTAGAAAAGAAGATTACTTCTAAAGAAGACCATAGATGGAAACAAATGAATGAACAATATAACACGAGGTAAGTAGGGGCCATGGAAACTACCAGGGGAAGGCACAATGGTGAGGTACTTCAACACATGGAAGTGCGCAAAAGAGAAGTCTATAGCTGAAAGGTAGGAATTTGCAGCTAGAAGGTTATCGCTGGGGTGCGAAGATGAACCACGTGCAAAAATTGGGAAAATGGTCAATTAATGAGAGGATTGTTGGTAGGTGAAGGAGTAATAAATGCACTAAATTTTTAAAAATATATATAAGGATGTGATGCGGGTTCATTTTTACCCTTACAATCACAAGTATTCAAGCGAGCTAAGTGTGACCGAGCCAAGACGAATCGTATTAAGATGCGGAGAGTTGCGAAACCATATGTGGAGAGCAGATTTGTGTGTAGAAAAGGCTAACATCCCCATTGGTGAAGGGTTTGAGCAAAGTAGAAGCATTGAGAAGGAGCTAGGGCATGTGATTTCAAGCTAGGGTTTGAACTTACTTGACAAAAGAAGAAAAAAGGTAGGATTTTTATGATGGCACCAAAGAAATCACCTTGCAACATGCATGAAGAGAAAGAAAAAGGTGGAGGTTAAGGTTGAAATTTCTCCTGAGAGAAACTTTTTAGAGATGCATTACCCAGAAGGAATGATAGTTGGTCAAGATTGGGATTCACACATTCGTCGATGCAAGATAAGTGATTATAATCATCACACCGCTGATAACAGGGGAGATTTGGATGCGTTGTTGAACAAGAAGACCAACAAGTGCATGGTGGATGATAGGTAAGTATATGATGATGTCTGGAGAGAAGTTGTTGAAGAAGGTAGGGGTTTATTAGTTGTATGAACTCCCATACTTTGGAAAACCAGAGGCTTTATACCAATGGCTTATGAGTAGAGTCCATGAGGATTTTTTCTATTTTGTTAGATGGAGGGTAAGGATCACAACAACCCTGATTGCTACATTGACAGAACTGAAGGGCACATGGACATATATTATTAGTGATCTAACTGATAAGGAAATTGTTATAGCCACCATTAAGGAGTTAGGATACTCCAAATGTTCTGTGTGGCATGGAAATAGACAAATTGAAGAAGTTTCCTATAGTGTAGGCAGCCGTGCACATCTGCTCACAAAGTTAAATGATCAAGAGAGATGGTCGTAGGTAAACACAATGTGGCTATAGATTACAAATAAAATGTTAGAGGGAGAAATCCACAACTTGGTTGGTTACATTCTAGAAACAATTATTGAGGAAGCACGCATAGGTGAGAAGATAAGTATTGACACTATCCTACTATCTCTGGTGTTTGTAGAAATTGGAGTGCCCGATAGGCCAAAGAACAAAATCTGGGAATACCCCACAGAGAAGAATTCCCTCGCAGAGAGGTTTGAAAAATATTTATGTGAGGGATCAATGAGTGGGCCATTCAAGAAAAGGGTCATAAATGTGGTATGAACAACTTCACATGGCGTTTGAGGAGGAATGACACATTCCAAAGGAGCTACCCTCGGTAGTAGGAAAGGCAGTAAAGTTCATGGTTTATCAACATTTCTTTATGCATTGTGTGGTTTTCCATGAAGGATGGGACATGGAGTCCATGGTGCAAACTACCCTGTGCCTTCACAACACACTACTTCCATGCTTCAGTCCACAGATTTACTGATGCACACCGGCTGAACTTCAATGTAGATAAGGTAGATTGTGACTACCACACTCTCAGGAAAACATATGGATATCCAGGACGGTCTGCCTACATTGAGAGGCTCATTTCAGATGTCATAAACATAAATCCAGTAAGTTTGGCTATTGGGGACAGTGGAGCCACGCTCATATATCTTCAGCTCAAGCCTAGGTTAGAGAATAACAAGTACCTGGAGAATGAATTCATGCTCCTAGGGCCACCTAAGGGCAAACATACAGTGGAGAATGTGCCAACTCCAAATCCTGCAATGACCATAGAGATAGATGAGGAAGAGGAACATGAGGATAGTGGAGGCTTAGATCATAGAGGCCGGAGGTAGCCCATAGAAAAAGTGGAGAGCGAGCACGCAGATACTCCACCACAGGTGCAAGAAGAATAAGAGGATTTGGATGGGGAAGCAAGTCCTTGAAGAGTGTCTATTTTAAAAGGGTGTTTAAGAAGAACCAAGGCCCAAGGCACAGGAACACCACAACCTATAAGAAGATCACCTAGAATCTCCCCTTAGAAAGAGGCACCTAAGAAGAAGAGAAGGAGAAAGATAAAGCTGAATGAGGAGGCAGAGGAGTCCAAAGAGAGTGTGTCTAGAACCCTAATGCAACCAGATTATGTGGAGGATCCCAGAGATGAAGAGATGAGATGAAGAAGAAGGGGTGAAAGAAGTAGAAGAAACTATTCGTGAAGAAAACCAGCACACCAGTTACAACTCAAAAAGAAGAAGGGCCAACTCCAAACCTTGGCGCTCAAGTTCCGAAGGGACCAAGGATGAGGAGAAGTGAAGACTATGTGGTGCCAAGTATGGCTATACTGAGGACACAAGAAAAATTCATCCACACCTGGTTTCAGAGCACAATGGACCTTAAGGAATTATATGGGTGGGAGCTGATGGACCCAGACATGGCCACTACACATGCAAGGAAACAACTATCCTGGTCCATGAAGACTCACATGGATGAACCAAATTTTGATGTATACGAGGAGTCTTGTGTATCAAGAAGAGTGAAGAAGGCACCTCAGAGTAGGAACATGGCCATAAATCCTACTATCATGTCAGATGAACATGTCATCAATGCCTTATTCAAGGTATCAGCTGAGGTGGCATGGAGGAATATTGATAACACCGCCACCATTAGAGTGCTGATGGAGGATAAGAAGGATAAAACTACAGAGATAGAGTGCCTAAAGGTAGAGAAGGAAAGAGAACAAAAAAATAATGAGGCCTTCATTGCCATGGCTGAGGAGATTTGTGATTACATTATGAAAGCCAGGCCTCATCTTGAACCAAAGGTACCTGAAAAGTTCCCTTCTGCAATGCATTATGTGCACATTGGTTGAATTGGTGCTAGAAGATGGACCACTTAGAATGCCTACACCAAAAGATGTTGAACAAGAGGAAGAAAGAGCAAAGGGCCTCGATGATCAAAAAAATTTCAACTTACGAGGTATTGCTCCAAACTTTGAAGGATGAGATGAAGAAAGCAAACCAAGATCTAAACATATGTGCAGCACCAGAAGTAGTAATCAGGCCCAGAACTATAATTGAAGATAATGAAGTTTTGAAAGAAATGAAAGATGAGACTTTAGGGTGCATAGAAAGGTTGACACTGGTAAAGTAAAAGCACGATGCCCTTGCAATAACTTAAGACCCTCATAAGGAGAGAATAGATGAGATTGGAAGCTCATAGCGCATAAGATGGATCTTCTGGAGGGAATGATGTCTGTTATGGCCAATGTTGTCTACGCGTTTTACAAAATGAGAAGGAAAACATTACTCAGGACGAGTTGGAAGCCATTCACCACAGACATTCCAGAGAAGACAAGGACCCCTGGATGAATGGAAAACATTAGAGGCTAAGATTAAAACTAAATATCCAGAGTTGATCCTCCCAGTTGAAGAAGAGGAAGCTACATAGTAAATATTCATTCTCTTGTGCAGTGATTATTTTAATTCTTTCAGTGCTTATTATTTATTATTTGGGAAACATTAGAAAGAAACCCCATTTTGGGATGAAATGTACTTTAGTGTGGGGTAATGTTGAGTAGACATATTTTTCTAAGGAGAAGACACACAAAGAATGTACATGTAGGAACAAGGCACATTTGAAGGTGCAAAATTATAGGAAAGGAAATGCGTGCCAGGACAAGCTGATTTAGGACTTAGCCATTTTCATGGATGCGGGCTATTTTTGGAGATAGCATGTGGAACACTAATCAGGATGGAGATTTTCTCAACATGTAAATACTATTTTGGGAACAAGCGTTTGATAAGCACCATGCATGAAGATAATAATAGGATTACTTCTTCTAGTTAGCTATAGGATGTCTATTATTAGCGCACTTATATGTATGCATGTTATTGTAAAGGCGCATGGCTATTTTCAGCATGCGACCTATTTTGGGAAGTGTGTAGGTGGTGAAGGGAAAGTCCCCACCTCTATAAATATGTAGTGAACTGTGTAGTTTAGAGAGAGATGCTGAGACTGAGTTATTGTAGAGTTATGCTGCTGGGTCTAATGCATGCATAACTTATGGTGATACTTTATAATGTAAGAAGCTTATATGTTTTACTGTGTTTAATGTAATGGAGTATATTGGATGGATAATAGTGTTAAACATGACTGTAACTGGTTCTTGTGTGGTTAATCTTATCATAGTTATTGTTTAATTCATGACTCTCTAAGATCTAGATCTAGCTATGCACTGTGGAATGTTTATGTTTATTTATGGATCTGTATATGCTCTATCTTCATCACATTAACATCCTGCACAAGCAACTCTAAAGAGGGGCCTGGTACTTTTGCGTGCTTTGGGTGAGCACTTAGATCAGGCTGGGTGATGTGCCAGCATGCCTAGGTTTTCATAGTGGATTATAGGTTGTATCAAGTTTCTTCAAAATCTCTCATATCATCTCCAAATATTGTGATTATAACACTTTATTGGCTTCATAGGTTCCTTAACTAGCTCTGGAAATATTCAATAGTTATATGAGCATCTCCTTAAGCATATGTTTGGGAAAAAGTTAAAAATAGTCATAAAAAATATCTCCAAAACCAAATATTATTGCATATTAAGATTTATCTCAAAAAATTATGCAAGTTCAAAAATAAAATCATCTTGATTCGAGTTCATATGCAAAATTTATATCCATTTTAGTATTGCTTCAGAGTCTTCACAGAATGCTTTGGAGTCTTCCCATAATGCTTTGGGGTTTATATAACTTGCAAAAAAATGTAAAATGGATATTATAAGAGAGGTTTTGGTCATAGTAATGATTCTAGCAAAAAATTCCTTCCATTTTTCTAAAGCTTTTACCATTTGAAAGAAAGTTGACTTTTACTTCTGAGTCTGCATGCCTAGCTTTGAAGTCTATAGGTCTAGCTATGAAGTATTGCATAACTTAAACCAAAAAATTCAAAATGATATTCTGAGAGATTTTTTTAATCATAATAATTATTTGAACAAAAACCTCCTTCCGTTTTTCTACATCTTTCACCATTTGGAATACATTTAACTTTTAGGTTGTGGCATTCCAAGAAAAAGAGTATCAGAACAACACCAAAAGTTGCATAATCATAGAACAAAAGGTCAAAGGGAAAATGTGAGAGTGTTTTTTAGTCATAATAATGTGTTAAACAAAAAATTCCTCCCTATTTTCTACAACTATCATCATTTTTGAAAAAAATGGGTTTTAGTATCGCTTCAGAGTCTTCCCAGATCACTTTGGAGTCTCCTTAGTTCATTTCAGAGTCTCCTCAATTATCTTTGGAGTTAGATATTAGAGATTTGGAGATGAATAATAGAGTTACACTGGTGAGCATAACTCTAAGGCTGACATTATTATCTATTTTTGGAAGTCATTCTAAAAATAGATATTTATATAAGTGTTTTATTATTTATAAAATAAAGAAGAATGGATATTCATTTTAATTCTCAACAAGAAAATAATAAGATCACATTTTTATTTAGAATTAGATAAGCTCTCTCCATATTTTGTGTAGATTTATGCTTTTTGGATAGATTGCAATCTTATTTGATAAATGTGTATGCCTTAAAATAAGGAGTGGGTTGGAAGCATAAAATTATAAATGCAACCTCCCACACCATTGAATGTAATCTATATATTTCTACTTAATTAAATATGATATTTTTTTCCATCCATCTATAAATAATATAGATTAAAATCCTCTTCTGGGGAATGAGCTAGCCACTCATTCCAAGGAAGATGGATATGTATGTTTATATTTATATTTTTTCCATTCTGTAATTATTTTTTCTATCTTTTTCTTCATACAATGTAATTATTCCTTTGTTGTAAAGTGTGTTATAAACCTGTAAGTGTTTTATGTGTTTATTTTTAATTCAAAAATTTCATTTCTCACCAAAAAAAAAAAATTTTCCTGCAAAGTGTGTATTCCTTTCATGCAAAGTGTGTGTTTTAATTTCATGCAAGTGTGAGTTTATTTTCCTACAAAGTGTGTTTCTAATTCATGCAAGAGTGATTTTAAATTCATGCAAGTGTGGATTTGGTGGAAGGGACCATTTACTGAGATCTCTCTCTCCTTTTACATATAACCTTCAAACACCAGCCATGGATTGGCATTATTAATGTTGAGGATTGATGACCCTCATCAATGGTGACACATTTTACTATCCCAGTCCTAAACCAAAAGTTAAGATGCCACCCCCTCCAAAAAGGAAACCCGTCTATTTTGAAAACGCTATTGATCGACCTCATGACAATTTGTTAACACTAATAGAAAAGAGGTTAATTCGGTTACCACCCAACGATCATCACCCTCCCCATTGGTTTGAGCGAGAAAAGGGCCGTCCCTTTTGTAATTTTCATCATATTAATTGACATTGTGAAAACAATTCTTATGCATTAAATCATAAACTTAAATTATTAGAAGTCAAAAATTATAGCTTATGAGACATGAAATTCATATAGATCTAATTTATTAGGAATTATTCCTCACATGGATGTTGTAGTACTTGGTATTAGAATATTTAAATTAGTGTGTGTAGGAAAATAATATGTGGAAAAATAATATTGACAGTGAGTTGTGAAAACAACTCATGCAGGGATGGAGTGAAAATAGGGGTTAATAGAGATATTGATATATTTAGGGGATTAATGAGAGATTGTGGGAGATATTTTTGAGATGAGTGATAAAGAATAGTTTCTTGATTATAGAAGATACTCCCACTATATATGTAACTTATCTCTTAGTTAATAAAATATGTTGAATTTTTTGAAACTCGAGTGTATGCTCTTTCTAGGTGAAGGGGGAAACCCCAACATTTAGTATTAGAGAAGGTTCTCGAAAGAGGCATGTTTGACCTTCAATCCACACATGCTTTGTTTTTTGAGTTAGAAAATGGTAACGAGTAAGTAGAAAGGACATATAAAAACTCATTTTATTTTATTTGTGTCATCCATTTGTAGTTTTCTCAAAATGTGCAAGTAATTGATATATAGAGTAGACCTCATGTAAACCCCGTTGTTGGTTCGTTCACCATTCTTGCAATCTGTCACGATGTAGTAGAGTGGACCTCTTGTGAACCCATTTGATAGGCATCATTCATTTGCATCATCTACCTCTTCCATTGTGTATACTCTTTTTGTAATTTTCATCCATTGTGTTTATTGTGTTCATGGCTAAAATTAGTTGTTTAGCTTAGTTATTTTTAGATCTAATCTTTATTTGTGTGAGAAATCTTGTAAGATAAATTTTCCTTATATTTTTTTAAGCAATTCATACCTCAAACTTGAGTCCAGAATGTCTAAAATTTGTAAGATTGACTATAAACACACCATACTTGTATTGTAGCTAAATATGGTTTTTTTTGGGATTTTCACATTTAAATTAGTAAATTTTTTTACTAAACCTGTCTAAACATTAGGTCGTAATTATGTTCCTACCAAATTTAAAGGGTTTGAAGAAGTATGTGTTGTAAGTAAACTTTCTAAATTTCAGCCTAACCTAGACTGCTATTTGGGAGAAACATAAAAAATAAAATAGGCATTTGTGTAGATGTTTACATCAGAAAAAAGCATAACAATGAAGGAAAAAAATAGTTTATAGTGCGTAATCACAAGCTATACCTATACATAACTCCCTATTCAAATATCCATGTGATTCCCAACCAAGCTCCTTATGCTTAATTAACGAGATAAATCTAGGAAAAATTCCATAATTGTGTTGTACTGCATGACATCGATTAAATCCTTCTATGAATGTGAGTCACTAATGACAAGTTCAACTGGATCAGATCTTGATCTCAATCATATCCCCTAGCTCTTGAAAAATGATAACTCTTCTTGATCCATCTACATTGGATCCTCATGAGAATTGAATGACTTAGGTTAATTTAATAAGAGATATTTTTAAAGGAACATATTTTCCTGAACATGATTTTTTTGTTAAGAGATATTTTTTTGAAAAAATTGTAAAATGGGGAAATTATACAAAAAACAATTATGGGGGTGATTATTACTTGTAATTAGGTGCATTTTCGGTGGAAACCAATGCCATTTTTTAGATCAAGGAGGATTATAAAGCAAGTGAACCTCAAACGTCATCGGCTATTCAGGAAACAAGGCCAACCAGTGTCACAACTCTTGTACATTTTGTTCTCTCCCCATGTCTACACTAAGGTGGGAATGTTAGGAATTAGTCTTCACAAGGTTGTTATAGTGCTCTATATATTAGAATATTATTATTTAGTATGTGTAGGAAAATAATATGTGGAGAAAATAAACTAATATTGTAAGTGAGTTGTGAAAATAATTCTCGTAGGGATGTAGGAGTGACAATATGGGTTAACATGTAAATTTTCATTGCATTTTATATAAAAACCAAATTGAAATTTTTTCCCTTTCTAGTCAAACTAGTTATAACTACCCAAATTACCTAAATTGTCAAAATTGCTCATTTTCAAAGATCAACTTCAACGGATGTTTCTGAGATCCTCAGAGCATTTCGAAAGGCCTAGGGTTGGACAAGAAACTTCCTCATCGATAAAGAGAATGAACTAGCGATAAAATCAAATAGTAAATAAGAAATTCTTGAAGGTTTATGTTATCTCAGATGTGTGATGTGATGGATACGGGTGCAAAAGGGGTGACTCTCGCTGCAACTTGATAGACCTATGAAAATGGAATGAAGATGGATTAGATAGATATATGCGGGGGTTACCCGAAAATGTGATTGTAAGAAGTGATTAACTTCCTTTCACGGATTTTAACCCCCATTTTTTTAGAAAGAGAGATGTAATAACTATAACAGAAGATATCATATAGAAATAACAAGGATACTGAATCTAAAAAATGATTGAGATTTATTTAAAAGTAGATTAGATTACAATAATTATAAATTAACTGTTACTTTGTCTGGGTCGATGGCTACCCAGACATTATATAGGCAGGTCGACGATGACTTGGGAAGGTAGATCTAGACTGTAGGATAAATATGTAGACTTAAAGAGTTTAAATGCCAAATGGATGATATGGATGATGTTAAGGATTTGCGTATGAAGTGAGTAGTCTGCAGGGAGAGACCAAGTGTAAAAAACTCTAAGAAACAAGCAGAAATAGTAGCAGAAGAAGTCTATTTTAAAAACAGGGCTTGGGTCAATGGCGATCTAACAGGGTTAGCAACGACTATAGTAAATTAGATAAAGCTGAGGATGAATGGATGAGAAGGACAACCTACAAGCAAAAGGTTAGAAAATAAGGTTGCTGGAGAAGCTGTGAGTGTTGCTGATACTGATCTGAACCTACAAAAGATTAGATACGAGAAATATACAGTTACTTTGATAAAAATATCAATAAAGATATACAAACATACCAATTAATCTCATGAAATATGATCATGAGTAATGTAAGTGCACTGAAATGATGTCCAGGATATCTGTGATTGTTGCAAAAGTGTTCAAGTGAGAGAACCAATTCACAGATCACAAGAGAGCTTGAATGATTTTTCATGGATATGATTCTGATTAAAAATTATAAAGGAAGGATTTAGTTTTATAGGGTCGATGATGACTGGGATGGGTTGTCATCGATTGCAGGGAAAGTTTCCCCAATGGGAAAGGTTTTCTGATTTTGGCATGATTTTTGAGTTTTTAAGGATTGGCCAAATGCTTTAAAAGCATGTAGGCAGGATTGGATTGCTTTGGGACAAATTTAAGGTAGTTAGGGCATAAAAATAGATGGGAGAAAAGATTAGAAAAGAAAAGGGATGAATTTAGGATAAAAACATCATAAATAGTAGGTTGGTTAGGGCAAGATGAAGGGTGTTAATTAATTAATAGGGATTAATTAATTAATAGGAATAAAAATTATGATGGATGGAATAATTGGGCATGTAAGATATTAAATGATTAATTAATTAATGTGGCTTAATTAATTAATGGGGATTGGATGGACATTTAATTACATGAAGGGGATGTATAAATATGCACATGCGGGTGATCAAGGGTATAGATACTGAATTTAGGTGTCTACATTTTTCCCCTTTTTATTGACGTGGTTTGAGCTAGCAATCCATGAGACAAAAATGATGAGATTTGGATGAGGATTGAAAAAAGGATTGATGATAAGCTCCCCTTCAAATGGGGGATTGATGACGTCAAGGGAAATTGATGACGTGTTTGAAAAAGGTAGATGAAAAAGGGTGGGTGGGTGAAGAAAAGATGGGTAAAATGATTACCAAGGAAAGATGCCCCAAGTAAAAAGGATCAAAATATAAATAAAAAATATGGTGGTGACTCTAATATCACATCAATAGAGGAAAATTGTGGTCTCAACGGAGATGGGCTACAACATTCTACAGACCAGTGAGTGAGTGAAGATCATTGTAGTATGGATGTAAGTTGGGATGACCAATGGGTGATAGGCAAGTCATCAAAATATGCACAACTATATGTGAAAAGGTATGTGAAATACTTTATACATGAGGAATCTAATGAAAAGGTATGCATCCACAAGGGATGAGGATGAATGATATGGTGCCCAATAGGACACGAAAAATGGCCGAGAAGGAAAAATGAAAAAGATGAGTGATGAAGTAATATGTCCCAAAGGGAAAGTATGGCCGAGAAGGTGAAAATAAAATATGCTCCAAGTGGGGAAATGTATAGCCACAAAGGAAAAATAAAGAAACAAAATATGCCCCAAGTGGGGAAAGTATGGCCACAAAGGTAGACCTTAAACGAGAATATGGTGCCCCTAAAAAAAGAACACGAATATGGCCACATGAGTGGACTTGATATGATAAATGTAATTCCCAAAGGGGAAGATGATTATGGCCTCAAAGGAGGACTTCATGTGTAGATTAGATAGGATTGTGGATTAAAAAAAATTCCCAAAAGAGGAGTGATTATCGCCACAAAAGGTGGATTTTGAGAGTACAATAGGATTAAAATTCCCAAAGGAACAATAGATATGGCCACGGGTGTGGACTTAGAGAGTATGTATGCCTGAAGGAAGAAATAGTTTGTATATTGGATCAAAAATACCTGGAGACAAAATAGAGATGGCCAAAAATGTAGACTTAATGGTCAACAATAGATGATGCCCTAGGAAAGGATGTAAGGCAAGGGGAAAAATGCCCAAAATAAACTATTAAGGGGAGTCGACGGTGACTAGAGCTAATCGGCGGTTACCCAAGGGGGTCAACGATGAACTGAATTTGGTGGCTATATAAGCCCAGGGTCAGTCGAAGATGCTCATTTTCATGAACAAAGTTGATAAGAAAGAGCAGACTAATTAAAGAGAGAATTGAGAGATCAAAGCCGTCGGAGCTGTGAAGAATCGCTATAGGGTATAGAGGATGGTGAGTAATGAAAACACACACTCGTTTTAATTAAATTTAATATTTTATTTATTTATTTTTACATTTTTTTTGTAAAAAAAATATGACGCCAAGGGAAGTTGGTGGTGATCTAGGTGGGTCGACCTCGACCTAGCTTACAAGCGTGTTGACTAACCCCCAAAGCACATCGACCTGACTAGGGTCGGTGTCGAACGGGGTTGGATTGGATAGATTAGGGTTTAGATTGAAATTTGGATGAAAATTAATGGATTAGGATCATGTTTTTGGATTTTGATGAATTTTAATAGATCATGATCAGATTTCTTATGGTCGATCTGATGTATGTATGTTTTGTTTGTGATCGAATGCCAGAGAGACCTTGTATTTGAGGAATATAGTTCCTTCTCTGTATGAGTAGATTAGAGGAGATGTTATAGACGTTGAGAGGGATCACTTGGCTGCAATGGGGTTAGGTGGATTCAAGTACTATTAGAAGATCCCATGGGATGTGAGGCTCATGATTTCTTTGATGGAGATATGGGATCGACAGACAGGGACATTTTGGTTTAGGACAAGGGAGATGATAGTCACTCTGGAGGATGTGTATCGGATTCTGAGATTTTCGATACAGGGGAGTAGGTAGGTCCCATTACCAGTGAGGAGAGATTAGTAGTATTAACACGATTATTTGGAGCCGATGCGCCCCACATCATATTTTCTTTAGGGTCTTTTGCATATGAGTTGAAATATGAGGCTGGGGTACCGCGCAGCTGTTTAATTTGCATGGTGATGTTGACCATGTCATGTTATGATTTCCCAAACTTTGGTGGGGCTCAATTTCCATGGGCATTAGCCAGTGTGGTGGTAGATATTATAGACCACCAGACAATTTTTTCATTTGGGACTTCTTTATTGGCTCATGTTTATCCTGATATTTCTACATACAAAGTAGGGAAGATTTTAGGATTGGATGTGGGTTTCTTATTTCTCTATTGGGCATATGAACATATATCAATGATTCGACCTCCAGGGATTCCATTGGTCACATGAGACAACATTTGGTTGGAGGTGGGATTTTTGAGATGGAGGGTCAATCAAGCCTTTGATGACAGAAGTGAGAGGAGAGTGGATTGGTATATAGATCATCTTGCAGAGTTGGATGTCGAACAGATTAGGTGGTGACCGTATTGGGATTTCCCCACATGGCCTGGTGTATGTGTGGAGTTGGCAGGGATGAGGAGGACTAGGTGGATACGGGGGAGATGACCAGAGATGATAGAGGCCATTTAGTTTGATCGAGTGCGATGACAGTTTGGGGTTGTCCAGACCATACCAGATGGTCATATTTTGTACAGACGGGAGGAGATAAATAGAGAGTTATTGAGTCCCATCATAGCTGATCTAGTGGAGGAGGAGGTGGCGTCATGGGATGAGGATGACAAAAATGTATTCGGGGCCAGTTTTGGTGATTGGATGGTTATTATTTGGGTAACTAGGGTTGTTGTGGAGAGAGGAGATGAGGAGGAGAGAGAGGAGATGGAGATTAATGTAGAGGTAGATCCTGGAGGAGGTGGAGATGGTGGAGCAGGTGAGTCTACAAAGGTGGAACATGTTAGGCTGATGAAATATAACCTAAGTATGAAAGGCACAAAAGGATTGGGTGTGTGAGCACATGGCACATATGTGAGTACGGAACTATAGTGAAACAGGGCGCGCCCATGAAGGCATGAAATCAAGAATTAGCCATTTTCCAGTTTGGGGCTAATTTTGGACATGGAGTGTGGAGTACATTTTATAGAAGACTTAAAGAACATGCAAAGGATATTTTGGACAAGTATAAGATAAAGTTCTATGCATATTTTTGAGGCTATTAATAGGATTAGACTATTGTTGTATTATTAGATGATATATTATTAGTGAGCTTGCATGCTTTTGTATTTATCATGTAAGGGCACATAGCTATTATTAGAATGTAGTCTATTTTTGAAAGGTGCATGGGCATTCAAGGACAAGTCCCCACTACCTTTAAATATGTATTGATTTATACGATTTAGACAATTTCATGTTTTGTAAGAGTTATGCTCCGAGTTTGTGAGTTCGCATGACTATGGTGACCTATACTATGTATGTATGAAGCTTCTGTGTTTTACAACAATTAATATAATGGATCGTTGTGGCTGGATATTGACTATAGGACACATCTGTGAATGGTTCTTGTAGACACTTGTAGTTTGATCGAACCAATATTATTCTTAATATTACACTAACTATTCTACTCCTTGCAATTTGATGACACACCGTCAATTAGATCCATCTAACTCCATATTTTATGACATCCTTTTGGTCGTATTCCTCTTATAACTGACTAATCAGGCTAATATAGCCTCATATTGACTAAACCCTCTTCTAGTATTATTCTATACCACTTCTACTAGCTTCCTAGGTAATCAATCCATTTCATTGGATTGATTAGACCTCTCAAAACCCTCTTAGAACCCTAATTTCTCACTAATTGTGATTAATTAGCCTAAACCTAGTTTAACTAGCCTAAACCATGTTTAACCTCTTCTAAGCCTAGTCAAATCTTACTTTGACTCACTAAAAGTGACTTTTTGGCTTATTCATTTGTCCCACATGCACCCAAATCATTCCATCTTTGGAAACTAAAAAACTATAAATAGGACTAGACCCCCTCTCTCATTTCCTAAGAACACTTCCCCTTTCTAGGCTAAACTATAGTATTATTGCTAGGATTAGAGCTTCTCTTCATTTGTCATATTGAGCTAATATTGCTTTTGCTTTGCTATTTCCATTCAAGTTTGAGTAAATGGAAGGAACCATGTGGCTCTTTAGCCATTAATGGAGAGCTTCCATTCTCACAATCATAAAATGATTGCTTAGAATCTAACTAGGTTCATTTATAAAGCTTTCAAGAGTAGAGGATAACTAGATATGTTAGATTTACTTGTTTATTTCAAGATTAATGCATGCAAAAGTAATGAATCCTTGTTTATCTCTTATCTGATGGTCCATTGAACTATTTGTTCAAAGCTTTGGGGATTCTTGAGTGTTCTTACCCCATTTTCATAGCTTTTACAAATTGTTTCCTTGTACACATTTGGCACGCCCGGTGGGACTTACTCCATAGTCCTTTTTCAAGTATTTTCTAGGCTTTACATGTCCATTTCTAACCTTTTTTATGCTTTCTAGATTTTAAAATCTTGTCTTTTAATAGATTTCACATTTTAAAGGGATTTTTCTTCCTTTTTCTAAAGCATTTAATGGGTCCAAGCTAGAAATAGGATTTCATTAATAAAAACTAACCTGTTTGATTCTTTAACTTTTTCATTTCCATGAATTTTGAGGTTTTTACAGGGGGTACTGCATAGGTGTCTTAGAGAGGCACATATGCATTGAAACAGATGCATATGTGTTGAGTTGGCTGCGTATCCGTCAAGGTTGTACTTTGAGCTATCAATTCATTTTGCAAAGGGAGGCGTATCCATCCTGTTCCATGCGTAAGTGTTGAACCATGAGCGTACTCACTTCTTTAGACGTGTAGGAATCTGTCAAATAATTTGTTGACCTTGTCATTTTACCTTGGTCCACGTATCCATTCTATGGGGTACATATCCATCGAAAACCCTAGCACGTATGCATCTTGCTGGACGCATAGGTGTCAAACCCCACAGTCACATTCTGTCTGCATGCGTACCTATCAGTTAGGGGCGTGTATCTGTCGGTTGGGGTGTGTATGTGTTGGACTAGGTGTGCAGGCATCAAGTGTTAAAAGTTGAAATTTTTCACGAGTTGTAAGATCAAAGTTTCTAAGGTTTTTGCTAACTTGTTTATAGGTTCTTGATAGTTGTTTGCAGGGTTCTTTAGTCTTGTTTTGATTAACTTAGTTAAGTGTTTCATTTCTTAATTGGTTAAGGTTTTCAAAGCATGTATGCTCTTCCCTCGCACCTTATAGGTGATCTTGGGAACCAAAAACACTTCCAAAACCTTCTTTTGCTTTCAAAATGCTTGATTTATGTTCATAATGGATTAATCTTTAAAAGTTGGTTAAAAAAAGTAATTTTTGCAAATTACTTCAAGTATTTTCCATTACATATTTATAGTTGAGTTTTTCGTGTTGTGTATGCTCTTCCCTCACACCTTTTTGGTGACCTTGGGAATAAAAAACAACACATAAACTCTCTTTCATGATATTGTGATCTTTTGGAAAATTACTAACTTCTTGCGTATAGGACCAAATTTTTTGTCGAAGAAAGGAGTTTCGAAACACAAACCCACTAATACATGTTTTGATACAGGTTTCCAAATGGTGTGCTACTTAAAACCACACTAAGCTAAAAAAGATAAAAAAAACACCACATACATCACACTGTATTGCAGGTTTTAGAAAAGGGTACGTCCCTATCTGCTCAACTAGAACATAACCCCTTTGGCATAATGCCTTAAGCTACAAAATGGGGGTGGTTCTAGGAACCCTAAAGTAATCCACCACTGAGTAACCTCATGGATGAAATAGGAAGTGCTCCGCTTACCCACTTGACTAGTCATACATTGTGAGTTTAGAGTCAAAGTTTTTCTATATCGTGACCCCAGTGATGATACAACTGAACACACTAGTTTCTCATTGTATCAGAAGGGGTAAAGTAAAGCCAAGATAATCCTTGGGAAACCTTGGAAAATTGATCTCACATTAGACAAAATTGTTGACACCTAGTTGAGTGATCTATTTAGGAAATCCATTTTTTCAAGGAGCCCACTTTACTAGTCCATTATCACATCTTGTCAAACCACCATGAAGTGATAACTTGCTTGGTTTCAAAACCTTGTTTTTTGAATAAGGTAACGAATCCATTCAAGTTAGATCTAAGTGTCTCTCATCACAAAATTAAATGACATATCACTTCGCTTGGTTTCTTTCTCGCCTTTGGATGAGGTGAAGCTCTACCCAAGTGACACTTAGTTTATTTTCACATTTTTGGATCTATACCTTTGCGTTCTTGTTGCCCATTTGGGACAAGAGAAGGAATCTTTCGGGAGTGTTGTCATAGATAGTGTTCACCACTTTTTTTTTTTTTTTCTATTTATGCTCATCCATGTTTGTGGCTAAGTTGATAAACATTATAAAGTGTGTGGATATGTCCTTATATCTTTGATGGCCACATGATCTTGATTTCAGGATCATCTTCATAGCTAGGATTTCATTTCATCATCTTTCCCCTTTAATTTGTTACTATGCTCACATTTTAGCCATACAATTATGACACTTACATCTTGTTTCATTTCTTGAGAACTTGATATAAGTTTCCTTATTGTATCGTTATGCTACTCACATGAACTAGTAACTTCTTTCTATACTTGTACTTAGTTTCGATCCCAAAGAACATCTATTGTCTTTTGAGAGTGTTGATACTACATTGTTCGTATCATGGTAGAATCATCATTGATAATAACACCTACTTTTTCCAAGGCTTGGTTAACGTGTCAGGGTAGTGTTGTTACGTTACTCACATTTGCAACTTCCATTATCAAAGACTTATATTTTTTTGGCATTTGAACTAGTCATAGTATATCTCATGGAGAGATCGTGTCAGTACAACTTTGGTGCTTAGATCTTGTTGATATTTCAACTTGACCTAGGTATTGATAGGGTATTGTCACTATCTTTTTGTGCCTATCATTGAAACCATAGCTTAAGGTATAGAGTGTTTTAAAACAGTTTGAGTGTTTTGACTATTAGAGCATTTGTGTGATTGTTCCTATTATAAATAACATTTACATATTTTGTGTACTTAGGACATATTTCGAGATAATAGGACTTTAAACGATTCATATCACATACACCTAGGTTTCATATAAACTTGAATACAACTTGGAAAAAACCTAGCAAATTTGACTAGTGATGCCTATAATCATGAAAATTGGCATCTAAACCAGATGAACATGATTTAGAAGAAAATCCTTTCGCATCATACCCCTTCACTGGTAATAACTTAGCACCTCTCTTTTCACAAGTAAAAGACATTGAACTACTAGTTGATCATAGTGGAGAATATTCTGATACATCAGAGGACCAACACAAGTTAGACTTAGTTCACTTTGAATGAGCTCCTTTATTATAACAAAGACCAAGTACTCGCAAGAGTTCTTAAATTAGGAGCCAGGCTTCCACAAGAGCGCAAAGCAGTGATTAAAACCATTAACCACAAAATGAAAGAATAACCATGACCATCCCTCATAGACATGGATAACCCTTTTGACATAGGGTATGCTTCCACTTCAAAAAAATGTAACAACAATGTTGAAGATGACCCACTAAAACCAACAGGTGATTCATGAAGACCTTACTTTAAGGCTTCACACAGAGTGAAAATTGAACGTGAGTGCAAGGAATCACTGCCTCCTAGGTTTGATGATGAAGATGATCCCTTAGTTGAAGAAGAGATCATTCAATGAAAGATACTAAAACTCAGTCAAAAGCTAGAAAACTTAGGCTCTTCAAGTAAGAATGTGCATAAGGATAGACTTAAGACAAAATCAGGTGAGTTTCACATGGATCCATATGATGACACAACTTTCAAGGTTGCTAAAGTAAATAGATCACTATCACCCACAAAGGAACAACTCATTCAATAGGAGTTGCAATCGATGAAAAATACACTTACTACTCTACAAGAAAGCAATGTAAGACACAATAGAAAATACTTATATGAAGAACTATGTCCTTACCCCTTTGATAAGGATATGTTGCACAAACCATTTCTAAAACATTTCAATATCCCCAAATTCGACAAGTATAAAAGTAAAAGTGATCCACGTAATCATGTCAAAGACTTCTACATGGCTTGCCAGGAAGTCACTTATAATGATAACTACTTGATACGTCTATTTCCTCATAGCCTAGGAGCAGAGGCATTAGAATGGTTCTTCAGTATACCTAAGGGATCGATCACAACATGGCCCACACTTGCTGAAAAGTTCATGTGACATTTCTCTTTCAACATGGAGATTGATATCACCATGAATGACCTTTGCAACACAAAATAAAAATCTAATGAGACCTTCACAGGATTCTTACAGTGATGGCAAGGATTGGCAAGTCATTTTCCTTGTGTCCTTCCAGAAAAACAGTTAGTAAGTATATTCATCCCCAATTTGAACCTAGAAATATCCTTTCACTTACAAATGCACTACGGCTCTAACTTTGAAGAAGTTATAGAGAAAGGTAACTAGATTGAAAAGGATCTTATTGTGAAGGGGAAACTCAAACCTATTACAAAGGACAAACATGAAGACAAAATATGTTGATAAACCAAAGTTCTTTAATAAGAACAAAAAATGTTGTTGGTGATGGCATCACAGACTCCAAGAGATTCCAAGCTGTACAGACTAGTCCGCTTTTAAATATTTCACAAGGACCTCACCCAAAGGAACCTACAAAATGCACGTTTACACCTCTAACTGAATCGCTATCTACTATACTTAAACAACTAGACATAGTGAACATGGTACAATACCCAACCATGATGGTACCTTATCCAAAAGATGCACCTAAACCAGGTTGGTTCAAAGAGCATGAATACTATGCTATTTCCACCATGTCAAAGGACACAAAACTTGATAGATGCCTAAGATTGAGACATTATATACAAGACCTCATCGAAGAGGGTAAGATCGTAGTAGATTCACCATCTGACTCAAGGAAAGGACCTAACGAAAATATGGGTATATTCAAATAACATTTTCCTAATCATGAAGATAAGAAACACAAGAAGTCATATCACGGAAAAACCTCTAATGATTATCATACTACTGCCTACACTTATCCAACAGAGAAATAAACCATTTGACTCCCTTATAGGTTGTATCCATTCATATTATGGACAGGTTAATACCATTAGGATCTTAGAGAAGAGTTATGTTGTAGGTACACGAAGGGCTCATTTGGTAATACCAGATCCCCTATCCATTCTGTAGGAAGGCTAGTATAATTTAATAGAACAATTAGAGAAGACACCAGCTAGAATCTCAATCCTAGATCTCCTTAAGATCTCTACTGCTCATAAAAACATATTGTATAAAACACTTCAGAGTTCAGGAGTCTCCACAGAAGTAGATATCCACACACTTACAAGTAATGGTCACACACCTTGATTCTAACGATCATATTACTTTTGATCGCACTATAATCCTGCGTAATAACCTAGAGCACAACTTAACCTTATACATAGAGGTCATTGTTACTCATCGTAAGATAAAGAGAGTGCTTGTGGATGGTGGATCCAGTCTAAATATCTACACATTAAGACTGGTAAACATAGCTAGGCCATTCAGAAGCAGATTTGGGTGACAAAACTATTACAATCACAACTTATGATAATGAAGAGAGAGAATCAATAGGTACTATAGTGGTTCCTATGGAAGTACAGCCAATGTATCATGATAAAACATTCCATGTCATTGACTTGGATATTCCTTACAACATGCTCTTGGGATGCCCATGGATCCATGCCATGTAGGCAATTCCCTCCACTTTCCATCAGTGTATAAAGTTTGTGCCATGGAGAGTAGATAATCACCATCCCAGGTGATCCAAATCCATTCACACATTGTAGAGCACTGCACAGCTTCTCACGTGGAACATATGGATTTCTTTTGGCTGATATTGTTGTTCCCTTGCAAAAGGAGGCTACGAAGGAACATGTAAATCTGAATACACTCATTCCTTCTAATCAAAATTTCCTGTCATTGGTTAATCCATTCACATCATGGGAAGCAACATCTGAAAAGTATGGTATAGATGATCAATTCACTCTTCAGCAAGCCTTATTAATATAAGACCTTTCAGTGTCACCCAAGACACATGGTAAACCATACTTCTAATTCAAGAGTACTAGAGATAGATGCCATGTGTAACTAGAGAAGTTTATTCCTAGCGGTCTCCTATCTGAGGAGAAGATGTTAGAAGATCCCACCAGGAGGGTACTTGAAGGTACCATGGAATCATGTCATCAAGCTCCACAATATATTAAAGGCCACCACATGATGTATGTCATAGGCTATAATGGGTTTGGATGCGGTATAAATGCACAAGGAAGGCTAGAGCCTATTCCTATTCCTTGTTTCAAAATTAAAAAACATGGCCTCAGAATCAAGACCCATGATGATTCACCTTTTGAGATAGATGTTACCTCTCCAGAACGTGAGGATGACTCATCTCACTCAGATAGTGATGCAAATTCCTAATGTAGCCTATACGAGGATCTTGCCTCCACTAACCTATTTCCTAATTCAACTATTTTTACCTTATCTGAATCTAATACCCCCATCTAATTACCAAGTTACCTTCGTATAATTTTCTTTTTTAGATAGTAAAATGCTTTTGAGCGGAGCTATGAACTGGAGGGTTGATGGGTCCCCACCCTACAAGTATCCAATGTTTTGATCGATGAAATGCTACATATAAAAACTAAAAATGAATACAAAATATATCAAGGCCAACGTGTAACATGAATAATTAGGACTACAAAAAACATATAACCATGAATATAAAAAAAAAGAGCGCGAATGATGGAGAAACCCTAGGGTTCCACCCAACCAAGTTTTGCAATCATATTGAGAAAGGAAAATTATGAGTCAAAAATAGACTTCAAGTACACCACCACGATCAGGAAGGGGTGGAGTTGGCTTTACCGAGCACTACCAGGTGTAGGGATGACACACTGGAGATAGACACCCCCAGCTGATCGACATATGCTTTGAACAATGTCTTCAAATTGAAGTAGGACCCAAATTTTCAATTTCAAGGAATCAAAAATCTTGTTTTCAACCCAATAAGGTGATGGACGAGGATTTATCTTTGCAAAGAGACAAGTAAGGCATAATTCTACCAAATATTTGACCAAACCCCACATGATGATCTAGGTAAATGAAATGGGAAATGATCACCATCACCACTACTTTATCTGCACACAACACCAGGAAATTGAACATGAAAACACATGCAATCTCAGAGTTCACGTGATCTCTCCTAGTTCTCTAGAGATAATCCTCACCTAATACGTTCATAATCACAGTCATAGCATTTGCGGAGTCTATGCGGAAGACATTGCGAAGATGATTGTCAGAAATAGTAGAGATGAAATTCATTTCCCGCATGTTGTTGTGTAAGAGGATGAATGGAACATAGGTAGATTCCATGAGAGGGAAGGGGAAAAAATAGATTAAAATGTGAGAAAATGAGTGAGGAAATGTGAAAGAACAACCCAACAATTAAATAGTCCCACAACTCATGCGATGAAGGTCGACGCAATAAAAATAGATGGCATCATCAACATTTTCACATGCATTAGCTAGATTATTTGATGAAAGTGATATTATATTATATTAAATGCAACATGATACAGTATTTTTTCAACAAAATAAGTAGGCAGTATGAGAGAAATCCCCAAAGCCACAAGGTACACTAGGCCAAGCCTAACAAAACAACAAAGTAACAACTATAAGGGAGTCTTGAGGAACACCAAAAATAAAGGCTAGATTATGGATTAAAGGGCTACCCGTGATTGATAAACACATATTATCCAAAATTACATTACTAGAGATAGTCACACACATTATACAGAAACATGTTATCAATTAAATCTACCACACCACCCTTGGAGCCAGCCAGGACGGATAGTGCATCTCCACCAAATTTTGAATCATCAGCCTTGGAACTCGGCTAGTGGGGGTGCTACAACAGGATTTATTCTAAGAGAGATGCCTGTAAAGTTTGATGAGGGTTATTAGTTGGCAGCAGCATCAATATTTCACCACCCATGGTGCTAGATATCATGCTTGTTAAGGTGCACTTTGGCCACTTTGTGGATGCATGTGGTAGTGGTGTGAACCACCTTCTGGTCGTGCTCGTTTAACTTGCATTCCATGGTCTTATTCACATTGTTTTCATCTGCCTAATGATATTCAGTGGTGGCTGATGAAAATCCAGGTGTTCATTATCCTCCTCTTTAAGCTCCCCCCATCACACTTTGTCAGACACCATCAATGTTTCCATTTTATGCTTGCTAACGACCGCTAGGCTCTATTTGTTGCTGTGGAATAATGTTTATAACTGTTTTAAAATTTCATTAACATTATGTTTTAAAATTTATAACTTGTTTCCTGTAAAGAGTGTAATATGTAACACTTGTCTCATTCTCCTTAATCACTCAAATTTTTGGTTATTGCAGTAAAACCCTACATATAAAAATAATAATACTTATGGACAACACATGACATTGCAGGGGCAGTTGATCTTTACGTGAATGTCAGCAAAACACTCTCTTAGGAGAGCATGTTTCTTAGAAGAACAAAGAAACTAACAAAAATCCTTTGTATCATCATTTACATTGTCTTAAGGGGTAAAAAAAGCAAAATACAAATTATCTAGAAAAATACCACAGGAGTGGCCCATTCAACTCTGAGAATAAGATTATCATAACCGTAACTAATGAGCTTATTCATATCTCTCTAATGCATCCTCCTTGTTGAGGAAATTAACCAAGCCAAACCTTTTACTAATCCCCATCTTCTGATCCATGGCCATGTAGACACATGCGATGTGTCCAAATATCTTGAAAAGCTCGTGTAGATCAACGTCAATCTAGTTCTCAAACATATTCGTAACTCGGTCAGAATTTTCATCATTTTGCAGCGCATGGTATCACCGGAGCGGTCAATGACACCCCTAATTACAAATTAAAATGTCAAAAATACATGCAAAAAGATAATTTAAAATATGATAGTCATGATTAACATGCAAAAATATAATTTAAACATCAAAAAGACATGTATATTACAAATATTCATTATATATATATATATATATATATATATATATATATATATATATATATACAATTTATGATAAATAAGAATCTTAATAAATTAAATGTTATATTATATAGTAAATATTTTTGAGATTCATGAAAAATACAATAGAAATGAAAATAGAAATGCTCAAATATAAATAAAAATCTTATTAATGATTATGAAATAGAAACATGTATTAGTTTTTATTTTCAATTTTGTTTGATTTCCGTTTTAGTTTTATTTAGATTTTTCTATTGATTTTGATTTGTAATTGTTTTTTATTGTTATTTGTTTGATTTTTTACAAATAAATATTAGAAACTATAATAATTGTAGTAAATGTGAAATTTGAAGATTGAATTTGCACCAAAATGGAATTTGGGTGTAATAAGGTAGTACTTTTTTTTTTAAATTATTTATTTCCATTTAATTTTAGAAACACATTTAAATTTATTGTTTCAATCTTGTGGCTGTAAAATTTTACTTAATCTTAGGAGAACATGTTTCTTATAAGAACAAAGAAACCAACTCAAATCTTTTGTATCATCATTTACATTAAAGTTGGTGTAAGACATCAAATAGTACATAACTTCAACATCTTGCACTATCTTAAGGGGTGAAAAAAGTAGAATACAAATCGTCTAGAAAAATACCACAGGAGTGGCCCATTCAACACTGAGAATAAGATAACTGTAACCATTGAGCTTATTCATAGCTCCATGTGTGTCCTCTCTGTTGAAAAAATTAACAAAACCAAACCCTATGCTAACCCCCATCTTATGATCCATGACCACGTAGATATGCGTGAGTGTCCAAATAGCTTAAAAATATTGACAAAATCAGTATCTATCAAGTCCTCGAAAATATTGGTAACTCAATCACAATTTTCATCATTTTTGCAGCACATGGTGTCACTGGAGCGGTCCATGATACCCCTGAGACTGGAAGGGATGTAGGTTGATTGCTCTGTAGTGGAAGAAGTGGAATTATCACTAGCACTGCTTCCACCTACGGTGAGGACCTCGATGGCCTTATCCATTGTTAAGTTGTATGTGGCATCGGTGGGGTGAGATCCTTGTAAGTCCATTTTGACCATTGACCACCCTTCTTACCGTAGATACGGAAAACCATGAGCACTGTACCACCCTTGGAGCCAACCATGACAGGCAATACATCTCCACTAGATTTTGAATCATCAGCCTTGGATCTCAGTGGGTGGGGGGCACTGCGGCATGATTTCTTCTAAGAAGATGCATGTAAAGTTCCTTGAGGGTTTTTGGTTAGCAACAATGCCAAACTTGTGCCACTCACTGCACTATAGATTGTGTTTGTTAAGGCATGCTTTGGCCACTTTGTGGATGCACGTGGTAGTGGTGTGAACCATCTTCGGGTCGTGCTCCTTGAACATGTATTCCATTATCTTCTTCACATCTTTATCATCTGGCCCAATGATATTCGATGATGGCTAATGTAAATTTAGGTCTTCATTATCCTTCTCTTTAAGATTCCCCCATCACACTCTACCACACGCCATCACTATTTCTATTTTATACTAGCTAGTGGCCACTAGGATTTATTTGTTACTTTGGAATAACGTTTTTAACAGTTTTAAAATGTCATTAACATTATGTTTTAAAATGTATAACCCATTCATGTAAAGAGTGGAATATGTAACGCTTGTCTCATTCTCCTTAATCGTAGTCCAACATGTGTGTGGGGCATGTGTGTGTATCATTATCCTCCTATTCAAGCTCCCCACATCTCACTTTGTCAGACACAATCACTATCGTCCCTAGCTCAAGAAAATAGAAAAGCAGTGAAATCCTCACCCGTCTAAAGAAAAGTTATCATTGGTTTGCAAACACTCAAATCGCTAGTTATTGCAGAAAACCCTACAAATAAAAATAAGAATACTTATGCTCGCGTAAAAAATTTATCAAGTACGGACAACGCATCTCCACCAGATTTAAGCTTAAGGTTTTTTTCAATCAATTTTTTTTTTTTAAATTTGGTTTAATCCCCGCAAATATGCCAAATCATCAAGTACCGAACAACATAGAATAACACTTGATAACACAAAACACTCTTAGGAGAACATGTTTCTTAGAAGAACAAAGAAATCTACTCAAGTCCTTTGTACCATCATGTACATTAAAGTCAGTGGAAGATATCAAACAGTACAGAACTTCAACGTCTTGCATTTTTTTAAGGGGTGACAAAAGTAGAATACAATTCATCTAGAAAAATACCAAAGGAGTGGCCCATTCGACTATGAGAATAAGATTGTCATAACCATAACCATTGAGCTTATATATAGCTCTTTGTGCGTCCTCCCTATTGAAAGAATTAACAAAACCAAACCCCCTGCTAACCCCATCTTCTGATCCATGGCCATGTAGACACACGTGATATGTCCAAAAGGCTTGAAAATCTCGTGCAGTTCAGCATCCATCATGTCCTTGAAAAAATTAGTAACTTGAATAGAAATTTCATAATTTTTGTGGCATATGGTGTCACCAGAGTGGTCCACGACACCCCAATAAGCAAAAAATCTTCCACACAACAATAAACATAAAATCCTTAAAATAATGATATGCAAAACACTAAACAGAAAATATTTGATTTTTATATGTGTTAGTGGCCGCTAGACTTTATTTTTTATTTGGAATAAGGTTTATCATTTTCAAACTGTCATTAAGATTAACATATGAAGATCTGGTAAAAAACCATTTTATGATTTCAGGGAATCCTCCATGGATCAGCAATTTAATAAGCATAACATGTTTTTGTTTTATATGGTCTAGTGGTCACTAGGATTATTTATCGCTTGCGAATAAGGTTCCTATCAATTTCAAAATATCTTTAAGACTAAACCATGCATAACTGGGGAATAAATATTTTTTATTTCAAAGAATCCAACATCGATGTGTGAAACAAAAGTTTAAACTATGTAGATTTGGGAAAACTCATTATTTTATTGGTCTATGATCCACAATTTTCTCTTCACCTAAGTTAGAGAAAAATGTTTTTCTTGCAAAAAAAAGAATCGAAAAAAATGATTACGCACTGTGAATCTTTAAGAACCTTGAGGTAGTTACTTTATTCCATAAAAAATGCAAAATACATTGTTGGATTTGGAAGCAAAGTATATAATTCAAATGCCAATTGTGTGTTTGAACATTTTCAATGATCTACACATGCTTTTGTGTTCTCTTGCATGTTTCAACCATGTACATAATTCAGTATAGATTTTCGAATCAATCTTATAGTTTCCATCAAATCTCCAGTATGTTGAGGTTTTGACAGTAATTTCTTCTTTGACCTTGTGTGACAAGAATTTGTGTCATCGATCAAAAGTATATTTTTTCAACCATATACATCACCATAAATGTCTACTATTACAAGCTTGTGTTTTTTAACTTACATTCTTGGCATCCCCAAATGAACCTGAAGTGGGTTTCTCATAGCCATCTAAATTTTTTTATGAACACGTATATCACCATTGTTGAATCCATAAATGAAGACCATAAGGCAATGTCAAAATATTTTGATGCAATACTGATCAAGTTAGCACTAAACTCTTGCTCAAATTATTTAGTATTCTCGGATGTAAAATCTAGAACCATATTACGAGGTATTTTGTCACCAATACCAGAAATTCCAAACAACAAACCTTCATCTCCCAAAACTAGTAATTTACAAGGCTTCCCAATAGGATCTATAAAAATAACTCATAATCAATGTAAGATTCCAAAAGTGATTAAAAACAAGGCATCAAAGTATTTAATCACAACTTCTAAAACTATAATATCATCTCAATCACAGTGAAGATATAAATGTTGCCTAATTTTAAATTTGTAATCTCAACATATAAAATAAAGAGTGAACATATGACTGTACAAATGAATATCATTGTAAAAAACATTTTGAATTAATTAATAGTTATATATTTTATGTTTGCTGCAATTTATGGATGCCCTCTGCAACACTCAAACGCTGACAAAGTAGTTGTGTTATGTTTATGTACAAATTGGTCGTTAACCCACATATCTTTGAAACAATTTTCTTCATTGGATTTCTTCCCCACCATAACATTTTTCAAAGGGTTTCCCTTGGGCCCATTGTAATACACAATGTGTTTCTAAAGTTGAAAGCAATACCATATCTAATTCAAATATTTTGAAGATATTTTTCTGTCATTTCATCTTCTACACAACAATGTTCTTTACCCAGAAATAATAAGTGTTTTGAATTCAATCACTATTTTTTTTCAAAGCCTTAATCAGCTTTTCAACTTTGGTGTAAAAGAGATAGCTAGACCAAAATCCCACCTCATAAGTTGAAAGTATCCTTACTGAACTTGATTGTCAAGTCTTTGTAGGGTTGGTTTTTCTCATAGAGTAAACCCTCCAAACATAAAATAATTAAATAATATTCTTGGCCAACTGCACAGAAGTAATTTTTTCTCAAGTGTCCACAATTCAATATTAACCAATTCAAATAATCAAAAAAATCAGTATGTTAATACTTACTAATTGAGACTCTGTCTTGGATTCCCTCGTACTCCCCCTCTGCAGGTTCTTGTTATGCTCATTCTATATAAAAAAAATAGTAATCAATTCAAAATAAATTTTAAGTCGATGTAAAAAAATATGTGAAACAACTCACTTTTATACAATATTGCATATATGTAGTTATATATTAGCAACCAAATAGGTGTAAGCCATTAATACATGTACTACATTTGGGTTGACAGTCTATCATGGGCTTAGCAACCGCTAATAGCCAACTATACATAGGTAAATTTTTTCCGATTACCTGTAAATAAATACTAACCAATAAACCAAACATTTACTCAATTCAAAATAAATCTAATTAAAAGATGCATGTTAGTGACCCCTAAGGTAATACATATTACAAATAAACTACTTCACCACAGGGTATTTTAAGTATGAGGTTCTTATAAATGGTTTTATTTATAATTTGATATGACTATCATACCATTTTCTATTTGTGAGTTCATGCGTGATGTGCCAACAACCTCCCCATTAGGCATCAAATCTAAAAAAAATTAAATTTATTATTAAAAATATGTTAACAATGGAAATGGAAAACATCTTGTAGTGATAAATTTATAAAATGAGTATTTTGACACTCAACTTTATAGATTCATTGGATGGATGGACAATGACATATGACACAATAGGTTGACTTGGTTGCAACATACTAAGATCGACATCGTCTCCTTTGTTTGTATGTGAAGTGGAAGAGACGGTGTCTTCCTTTATGGTTTGGATGCCTGCATAAATATTGTATGTATTAGTTTAAATGCATTAAACTAATAGAATTGTTTAAAGTGATGTTAATCAATGTACCTTTTTTTCAAATGGCAATAGTAATGTTGTAAAAAAATAATCTTGATCATGCAATTCAACAATAAAAACTATAAATAGACCTGAGTCAACCAAAGCCTACACTACAACACTACCTTCGTACAACACTATAAACCGGATAATTATCAAAAGTGATTCGAGTGAACATATGATATCAATACAAATAAGATCTCTCATAAAAAAAAAGGATGGGTCTTTCCTCGTAGGCCAATTTTGCTTGCATTCACAATTTACTACGAAAGTTGATCCATCCAATCCATGGAGATTTCAGCTATATCCCCATCATCAACATCACAATTGTGCACATCAGTTATTGTGTACATAATATAAAAGCTCTTAAATTTTTGACTTCTATCATAAAATATGTAACAGCCTTCCACAATTGATTCCTCCTTGGCTTTGACCTTTTGCATGTAATTTTTAATCATCTATCTTAACATTTTTGAAGAAAAAACAAGTAAGAGCACAATAATTACACAATTTAATAGACTAGATCCAATAACTATAAGCAGGTCCATTATTGAATTGGAAGTGAGTACACTAGACAAATTACATAAATCTGTGATCACACATTCTACATTGAAAGGATTAGTTGACAAAATAGAACATATTGTTGACTAAAGCTAGAAGGGATACGCACTTTGACAGGTAAAGTCTTTGATGTCTTCCATCCTTTCTGGAATATTTTGTACCATTGCAATCACGTTGTAGACACCAAAATTTGGTCACACTCCTCTTGGTCCCCTTTAATCAATTAACGTAATATATTTAAAACACATCATGACCCCTTCATCCCATACTAATATTCATCCTCACATTATTAGTTAATTTAATTATTCTAATTAATTTAATTTCATCCTCACAGCTCCACCTCATCATTACACCTCACCTTGGACCCATTCCAAGGGCATTTAACTCCAATGACTGAGTCATCACTCTCAGCACCGATTCATCACTCCCGGTGTTGAGTCACCACTTAACCTGACTAACTAAGACTTCCTCCTAAACCTAATTGGATTTCTTATATGACCTTCTTGCCTTCACTCATGTGAATTCCACTTCCCTCAGTGAAATCAATCAAAATCAGACCAAAAAATAGTAAAGATCTGCCTATTTTTGGTAAACCTATACTTTCCTGCCTTAACCAATGTTGGTTATCCCTCAACTGATGCTAGTTACCTAACCGTCATCGATTACCTTATATACACTTTCACAATTATTTACATGGGTTGGTCATTCAGTTATTAGAACTTGATTACATTCAAGCACGAATCTTCAAGCCTCATGCATCCAAATGATGAACATACATAAACAAAGTGCAAGACAATAAGTCGGTTTCCCTTCACGAGCATTGGAATACTCGCAGAAGCACAGAGGTCGTATTGTCACAGCATTGGACTCAAGCACTTCTTCTCTGATCAACCAGCAACCATCCCAACTCCTAATATCGACAAGACATCAAGTAAGTATTGTGATCCTAATCATTTTGCTTATTCCTTTTATAGATATTTGGTTTCTTTTAGTAGTTTATTTCCTCTGTTGCCTGTACATCACCTTCCTCCCACCTATTGGTACCTAGATTTAATCTTCTTCACAACTTGAAAAACCATCATGGATTTCACAAGAAACACTCAGAGGAAGATAAATTATTTGTATGTCATTTGTAGCTGGGGAAGCAATTTATCTTACTTGTTAGCACTCAAGGCTTGAAGGAGTGGGTAACACCTTGAAAGGACTTTGATCTAATCCTCACTATTTTAGGTTGTGCCTTTCAACCAAGGTAAGAGAATCTATATTGCAACCTTTTTTTGGTGAAGGAGGTGGAGATATCCTTATACTTTGCATATTGTATGGAAATGGCCTTGGGAAAACATGATCAATTTTCCATTATTCAAACTCAAAAGAGTTGTCACTACTAAATGATGGAAATGTTTTCAAGACAAGGCTAAGGCTGCTAGAGACATGGTATTATCCTGATTTACTTTGTGCATTTTTGTAAATGGATTGTATTCATTTTGTTGACACACAATGCAATGTAGGGGTAGTATGGGGTAGGATTAGTTATTCTGAATGAGATTTTGGTGGGAGATGTTAGACAAGACTAACCAGAAATTTCCAAACTCTTTGAGGACCTTTGCAAGAAATTTGTAACACCTAAACAACAGAAATGCTTCAAAGGGTTTAAAGTACTCCTTCAACTAGGATATGTGCACCAAATGGAGGCCCAGATCTACACTCTTCCACACAATATTTGACAACCTTCCACAAAATATTGAAGCAGATAAACCAAAAAAGTATCCAGAAATCCCTATTTTATCATGACCTAAGGTGCACCCAAAGGTTTACAAACAATCTCAAGATTTAGGGAAGGTAAAATGATTTTAAATCTGTTTATCTTTTATCAGATGAAATCTCTTCTTAATGTAAGATTGCAGATGCCATTAAACCATCAACAATAAATGAGACCATGTATGATCAAGAGAGATCTTAAACACAAGATTGCAACATGAGCAAGAAACACAAATTGAAAAGACATTCTGAAACATAAGTATATGTAAATTTTTCCAAGAGATAACACCAAATAATCTAGAAAATGATCAAATATATCAGCAGGGGAATGTCATGAGAATAATATGAGAGCTTGTTTATGGCTTTACAACTGAAACCAACTCAACATGATAAAATATGATGCAAAAAGGAATTAGAAATGGTTCTCAGGCCAGTTTTCCTCAAAGAATGGGCTTCTTCCAGTTTTTCCTGTGAAATTCTAAGTTTTTCTCCCTCTTTCACAATTTCTCAAAAAATGCATTATATACCTCATGCCACATTGGAGTCTTCCTTCCCAATAAAAGAATATGCTATGGGATCAAGTTTTGTTGCAAAAAACCTCATGATTCGATGAAAATGACAAACAGAAAAACAACTCGCAGGTTGCCAGGTATGCCCAAAAGTTAAATCATTACACAAATTTGGATCATTATCCATCCTGGGGAACATGTTTTTTATCATTCAGGCATGCAAGCATCTTTCACTCATCATTTTTCACCTTTTCACCTTTTCAATTTTACCTCTGCAACTTTTGATGTTGATATTTCACATTTTTTCTTAGGCCTGAGAAAAAATTATATCAAAAACACCATAGATCAAAGAATTAGGTCATGAAAATGATGCCAATGCTCTCAGAAGGCCAAGACTATGCAAAATCATATAAGATTTGATGAAATTTGATGCAAAAACGTGACTTCCAAAATTCCTGGAGCTCCCATGGTGGCAAAAAAAATGAATGCACAGTAACCATTGATCCTTTATCAAGTTTTAATATTAGCCCTCCATGTGGAAGATGAGATCCTCAAATAACCTCAAAATTACCTTTTTAATCATTGGATAAGGTGAGACATGTGGCAAAATACAATTGGATCGGGTCCAGATCCTTTGAAAAATGCATTTGCGACCTTTTTGAAAATTTGGAAAATTTTGTAACATTTTCCCTGCTTGCCTCCTGGGCCCACCACGTGTCCATAGGTGGGCCCCATTGAAAACATGGGCCAATTCTTCTAATTTTGCCTCTTTTTTGGAAAAAGGAAATTTTTTGCAAAAACCTCCGCTGGCCCAGACACCTGATCTCTTCCCCGCCACATGGCACTCTCTGATTCACCATGGGGCCAAGCTTCCAATTCTATCTTCGAACCTCCCTGCAAAATTTTAAAATTTCAAAACTTACCACGGTCCCGCGCTCTCCTTTTGACTTCGTAGAATGTGCCATGTGTCCACCATGGATTGGCTGTGGAGGCATGCCTTCCATTTACACTTTAGCTCCTTTTGCAAAAAATACAAAATTTTCTTTTTCCCCGAAGCTCCATGATCTCGCACAAGCTTCGAAATTACACCTAGTCAGGGGCCACACACAAAATTTTTAAAAATTTGAAACACCTTTTGCCAAAAATTGGAAAATTTTCAAAGTTAGCGGAGTCATTCCAATTTTTACCGAGGTCCAAACCTCCACCCCTCCATACAAATTTCTTACAAGCGGAAATTCAGACAAATTTTTAACTTTGAGATTTTTTCCTCCAAAGGCAAAAAATCTCAACAACTCTCAAAACCCCGCCTCTCCACTTAGCACAAAAATTTAACCCTTTTTCGGGGATGCGGGCCTCACCATGACAATTTTTCTTTTTCATTTAAAAAGGCAAAAATTCATCAATTTCTCCATCAACCCCTTCTTCCATTTTTCTTTCTTTGACACGTGTCCTTGGAGCAAAGCCATCCTTCAATTTTTTACCTTTAAAACAACAAAGGCAAAAAGCATAAAATTTTCGCCCCTTCTTTCTTTATTTCCTCTTGACACATGTTTTATGACTTTAAATTTTACCTCGAAGTTAAAAAACTTCAATTTCACAAAAATCTCCACCTTTTGATATTGGCTCCTCCTAGACATGTGTCCACATGTGGTTCACTGATTGGATTTCGGGCCATAAAATTTATTTTAACCTTTAAGCAAAAAAACAAAATCGACAAAATTATCTACCAAGTCCCTCTCCCTCCATGCCACGTGTCCTCTCCCTATTCGTTGCGGGCCTTCAGGCCAAAATTTGATTTTGAAAATTTTACAAAATGAAATCAAAAATTTCCTAAGGAAATCCTGCCACCCACCAATCCCCTAGCCAATCAGAATGTGCCATGTAGGCACTTCTTACAGAAGGTGGAGCCATGGATCAAAATTTTCCATTTTGCCAAAAATTCAAAAAATGATAAGTTAGAAACATTTTCCCACATATCCCCGGCCAATAGGAACCCGCCACGTTGTTATTACCTTGTGATGATGAATTTGATGGGAAAATGACACCCGTAATCCGTAAAAAATTCAAAGGATGCCCTAGAATTCGAAATTTTCAACAAGGATTGGAAATTTTTCAGATTTTAAATCAACTGAAGCATGATTTGACATTATTTTTGACCTTGGGATTGGGAATTTAATTGCATACAATTTAGATTTGATCAATTTCGATTTTTTGCATGATCTGGCAAAGGGAAAATGACACAACCCGAAAATTGGAAAAACTAGGGCACAAAAAGGGGTAAACTTGGATATATTCTTTCAAACCAAGGAAAAAAAAAAAGTTTATGGGCACTTTTGAGGCATTCAACCAGAGAGGGAGAAATTACAGATCACCAATTCGAGAAGATAAAATGTTTCTGAGCAAAATTTGACATGAAAAATTAGGGCACACTATGCAAGCTCAGAAATGGCACCAACATCAGCTCTTGCTTGGGGATGGGCACTCCCAGTGAGTGCCACAAGGACAAAATGTAGACCAAGTGCCAAAATACCATTGGGAAAAGGAGTCAAAACACAAGGCAGCCCAAAAAACTAGAACCAACCAACAAAAATGAGCCGAGAAACCAACCAAAATGGCTGCCAAGAACAAAGGGCAAACCATAAACCACAAACAAAAAAAACAAAGAAAAACAAAGACTATACAACTGTACAATTGGTGCATACCTCACTTTGGGGATTAATCCAAGAAATGTTTCAAATGTTTGCCATTAACAGGTAGCTCCAGCAATTCCCCTTCTAAATATTTGAGAAAAAAGGTATGTTCACCAATCCTGATATCAATGGCATAAGGGCCCATCCATAATGCATCAAACTTTCCATGCTTGCCCTTGTCTTCATGCCTACTATCCCACAGCAAAACCAGATCTCCAACATTGAAGGCTCTAGGAGTGACCTTCTTATCAAACAATATCTTCAATTTTCCCTAAATCTAACATGCCTTTGATGGGATGCTCTTCTCTCCTCATCAAGCTCAATAATTTGATTGATCCTTGATTCATATGGGCCATGCTCTTGATCTTCCAATTGTTGGGAAAACTGAAAAATGAAGACAACTACAGATGCAAGGGCAGCAAAGCCTGAGTTCCATACACCAATTCAAACGGGCTTTTACCAGTTGCTCTTTTAGGAGTTATTCTATCAGCCCAAACTGCAAACTTCAATTGTTCTCCCCACTTCTTCTTGTTCATTTCCAGGTTCTTCTAATGATCTTCAACAAGTTCTTATTACTGGACTTAGCTTGTCCATTCCCTTGGGGGTTATAGTTTGAAGAATAAGTTAGATTGATTCCATATTCATTACACATTGCCATTAAAGGTTTGGCTCTAAAGCACATGGCATTATCAGATACAATCTTAACTGGAACTCCAAATCTGCATATGATATGATTCAACAAGAAGTCCATTACCACTTGGTGTGTTTCCTTTTTAGATGGGATTGCTTCAACCCACTTTGTAAAATAATCAGTGGCTACAAGAATCCACTTATGACCAGCACTAGAAGGATCTGAAATCTCACCAATGAAGTCCATTCCCCATTGTTTGAAAGGGGCTTCAATTGATACATGCTACAAAGGAAGGGAGCCTGAAGCTTTCAGTCTTCCAGAGAAATGTTGGCAACTATCACATCTTCTAACCAGCTGGGTTGCATCTTTGAAGAGAGTAGGCCACCAATAACCAGCTCTCAAAATCTTATGTGTTGTCACCCTTCCAGCAAAGTGTCCTCCACAAACTCCCCCATGGAAATCAGCAACTATTTTGGGAGCTTCATCTTCAGTTATGCATTTCAAGAGGACACCTTTAGGGTTCTTCCAAGCCAGCCCAAGGTCTGTTATGATATATTTTTGAGAAGCCAGCTTGAGGGCTCTTTTCTAATTTTTATTTAAGTGACTAGGACAACATAGGTGTCTGAGGTAGAAGATCACATCTTTGTACCACTCAGAACTCATCAATTTCTCAAGAAGATATGCCCTTTCTTCCTCTAGCTGATTCACTTCTACATTCTGCAAGTTGCTCTCAGCCATGAGCTTAGCAAGACCCAAACCTCTTACCAAATTTGTGGTTTGGATATCCATATCATACTCTTGCAGTTTGTTCACCCATCTACATCTTTTGCTTGAGATCTCCATCTCTGATAAGATGTCTTTCACCATGGTGTGGGGAACATAAGCAACAACTTTTGAACTCAATATATAAGGCCTGAAAACCTTTATTGCTTTCACCAAGGCAAACACTTGTTTCTCCATGATTGTATACTTCAGCTCAGCTACTTGTAAAGCCTTGCTAAAGAAGGCAATAGGCCTCTCAGCCCCATTCTCATCCTTTTGCAACAAAACAGAAGCAATGGTATATTCAGAGGCAAAGGAAAAGATTTGGAAAGGCCTCTTATAGTTTGGAGCTGCTAAAACAGGTGCATGCTTAAGTGCATCCTTAATTCCTTCAAAATCTTGAATGGAAGCCTCCTCCCACCTGATAACTTGGTCCTTTTTCAACATGCTTGTGATTGGAAGAGTCAGCTCAGTAAAGTTGGAAACAAACCTTCTAATAAAATTGATTTGACCAAAGAAAGATTGGATGCCTTTCTTGGTTCTTGGGATAGGTACTTTGCTGATTGCTTCCACTCTCTCAGGGTCTATCATAACACCATCTTTAGACACAATATGTCCCAGCAGCTTGGCCTTTTGCATGCCAAAATGACACTTCTTTGGATTAAGAGAAATGCCATACTCCCTACATCTGATCAACATCCTCTCCAAGTGTTGCAAATGGTCACTTCGCTGCCTTGAAAACACAGTCACATCATCTTGGTAAACTACAATAAACTCATTGATGTAACCAGCAAAAGCAACATCCATTGCTCTTTGAAAAGTGGCACCAATATTCATCAATCCAAATGGCATCCTAACAAAAACATATGTCCCCCAAGGAGTAGTGAATGTTGTCTTAAGTCTTTCTGATTCTTTAACAACCACTTGATTGTATCCGGAGAAACCATCCAAAGTAGAAAGCAATTCTGACCCTATCACAAGATGTAACATATTTTCCATGTTTGGCAAGGGGTAGTTGTCCTTCATGGATGCTTTGTTTAGATTCCTAAAATCCACACAAATTCTGATGTCTCCGTTCTTCTTTCTAACTGGCACAAGGTTTGCAACCCAAGATGAATATCTAGTGGGCTGAGATAATACCTCCATCTCTCAATTTCTTCAACTCTTCTTGCATTTTCATTGAGAGAAGTGGATTAATAGGCCTTTTCCTTTTTCTGAATGGCTTAGTCTTGGCCTCAAGAGGGATCTCATGTTGGAACAAGTCTTCTCTATATGCCTTTAGCTCGGAATAGGACCAAGCAAGGCAGTCTTGATATTTTTTCAAAAGTTGGGCATAGGATTGTTTTTCCTCTTTGCTTAGATTTCTGCCCAACCAAATCTTCCTTGGTTTATCCTTGGTGCCAAAGTTTTGCTCTTCCACATCCCTTGAGGCAAACATGTTCCTATTGATGATGCAATCAGCATTGCTAAAATTTGATTCAAGTGCAACAAGACCTCTAGGAATGGTGTTTGTTTTCAATTGTATAATATCCTTCTCAAACAAAGTTTCTCTCCCTTCATTCATGCATACCATTGGCTCCCAATCAATATTCTGATCTGTAAACTCACCTTGGTTTTGTAAGAACCTCAGCACTTGAGCATCATCATTAAAAACTTGCCAATGTTTCACATTATCAGGGACAGCTGGCCTAGTTAGCACTTCAATGTTGTATTCACAATAAGGTGAAAAGGTGCAATTCCCAAATCTAGAACCCAGCACTGCCAACTTATCAGCAGCAGCATTAAGACCTCTATCATGGTAAACAATGTTAAAGGAATCAAACATTTCAATTAGATCCCAAACTGCATGCTTATACTATTTCATACGCTGATTTTTTGTAGCATATAGTTTCCTTACTTGTTTGACAACCAACTCTGAATCCCCCTTTGCAACAATATCCTTCACTCCATACTTCCATGCAATTCTTAACCCCAACAACAATGCCTCATACTCAGCAATGTTGTTAGTGCATTCAAAATTAAGTTTGAAGGAAAAAGCAAACTCTTCCAAACTAGGAGAAAGTAGAACTATACCAGCACCATTTCCAAATTTGGAGCAAGCTCCATCAAATAGAAATGTCCATGGAGAACCTACCATATCAAGGCACTTTGATTTGTCCATCTTGTTTTCTTTTCCATCAGCAAAACCAATGAAATTGTCAGCATCTACATCAGACAAACAACACTTCATAGGAAGCATTGTTGGGATCTTCAATTAAGTGCAACATCTTCTTTTCACCATAAAGTTTGACAAGGCTACCCTCAATGGGAATGGTGGAAAAATACATGTCCATCTGAACACTGCCACCAACACTTGCAGCCCATTTTCTTGACAAAAGCATACCCCATTTGGCAGGGCAAGTCAACAATTACAACATCAAGTTTCAAGTTCTTACCCGGATAGGCTGCAAGTTGCACTACCAAACCCTTCACACAACCAACAACTAGACACTTCCCTTGAATCCATGGTAGTAAACTTCCCATAGGTTGTTGTTACTTTGATATCCAACTCATTCATGACTTCTAGAGGCATGACATTACATGATGCACCAGAATCAAACATGCAATTGTGAAGTAGCCTATCTTTTATGAGAAAAGTTGTAAAGAATGGATCAACATTCAATTGGGAATCAACCAAGGATGTTCCCAAATACACCTCAGGAGCCTCTCCAAGATCCTCCAATGATGGTGGTGCCCAAGATCTACAATGATTGGAGGAGGAGTTTCAACAATGTTCACATTTCTACTTGGGGTACTCTTTTCTTCCTTCAATCCCAAGTATTCTAATGCTCTCTTCTTATGCTCGAGTATTCTAAGAAACTCAATGATTGGAACTCACTTTGATTTGGCTCAATACTTGGGCTATGTCATAGGGAACACTCTTTGGTAGGACAACATTGGAAGGGATACAAGCAGATTCACTAAATGGCAATGGATTCTTGGTAGATTGGGCATGAGGAGGACTGAGATTTTTGCATGGGACAACAGGGTTCTTGGCAAGTGTTTCCCTTCTAGGAGTTTCTTTTGGAATGCTTGTGAGCAAGGGTGTCTTAGGCTGGCTTGAGGACCAGCTCCTTTAACAACTTTGCTTCTAGTATTATACTCTTTCTCTTGACCAACAACAACATTCATTAACAACTGTCTATCTTCCTCCAAAGGGATACCACCATCATATTTCTTGATCATCAAAGCTCTTAGATATTCAAAGTCATTATTAGGAATTTCAAAGGCTTGAACTACATCTACATCATGAGCTTGAGAAAGAGAAAGAAGTGGTACCCACTTTATGCAATCCCAAAAGGTTGCAGCAGTCCTTGCACTTATTACCTCTGTTGATGTTGCTGCTTGTGGTGAACTTGAAGAGCTGCCCACCATACAAATGTCATCATCAGTTCCATATTCATTATCATCTTCAACAACTTGCTGGTCCACTTCACATGGAGGATGAGGAAGAAAACATCTATCACACCAATCCATATCAGCAATTTCTTCAACAACAACAACCCTGATAGTTAGAGGGTCAGGAACCAATCTACTTTCACGTGCTTGGGGTTGTCTACTTCCCCCACCAACAAGTCCCTTTACCTCTATCATCTTGTCTTTGATCACCCCTAGGATGATTGCCAAATCTATCATGGTTTGAGCTCTTTGCTGACCTTGTGAACTTTGGCCAATTCCTTTCTCAGCCCGGGCTAATTTGTAAGAAATTTCTTTGACAACCCCTGCCAAAGTTTTGACAACATCTTCCAAATCAGCACCCTTGCTAACTTGAGGTTTCTCAGGGTTTACCAACTTCACACCATCCCTCTTAAGAGGTTTACCAATGGCTTTAATATTTTTTTCAATCTGCAGTGCCATGGTAAAAGCATGCCTCAAGTTTGTAGGGTTTTTGTCTCTCAAGTAATAGGCTACCTTTTTATCAAATGCATCTGCATATTTGATTAGACAAGATTCATCACAAGGCCTTAAAATAACAGGAAGCCTTCTCAATGTTTTATTAAACCTTGTGTTGAAATCATGGACCATTTCATTTGGGTTCTTCTTGATATTCTCAAATTCAGATAAGAGGAACCTTGGATCATTCTTGTCTCCATATTGCAATCTAAATGCATTATTCATCTCTGCCCATGAGTCAATGGAATTATCAGGCAGAGCCTTGTACCAATCCCTTGCATCCTCTTCCAAGGTGTGGATGAACAATTTTACATACACATCCTCAAACTCTATCTCAAAATCTTCCATCATGTTAACAAAAAGTTTGAGATGCTGATCTCTAGTCATAGCATTGTTACCTTGAAACTTTGGTAACCTATTTCTCACATCTTTGTGGGACAGCATTTGGATACCCAACCATTCCTCTAAAATTGATAGGACCAAAGGTGTTAACAATAAATGGGGGTCTAGGTGGAGGATGAGCCATGTTATTTTTTGGTGGTGATCTTGGAGGAGAAACAAAATGATGAGGAGTGAGAGGTCTTTGGGGAATGGGAATGTAACCTTCAAAATAAATCTCTCTTAAGGGCTCTCCTTCTTGATGACCTCTAGAAAATTTAGAAAATACATGAGCAGATTTAGGAGAAAGCCTTTCAAATGCACAAGAAGGTCCTTCACCTGATGGGGAATGCAAATCAACAACAAGATTGTCTGAATCAGATTTATTTGAAGAAGAATTATAGTCCTCAATAACAGGCTGCTCTCTTTCAAATTCAACAATGGGGATCTCCTTTCTTGCAGCCAAGTCTCCAACCACTTTCCACACTCTTCTTCCCTCTAGCTCTGAGCTTCTTGATTTGGTAAACAACTTCTTAGCAGAGTCCTTGATGAAGAGGGATCTTCTTCCTTCCTAGTTTTACAGATTTGAGCAACAAATTATAAATGACAGAGATGTAAGACAACTGGTATTTTCAAGATCAAATCAGCATGGAGTCGCCACTAAGGAATTTCACCTTAGTTGTGTAAGAATGCACTAAAATATTCTAGTCAAATGTATGCTAGCACTTGAAAACTTTGCAAGGATTTATAAATCATACCTTCTTCTTCTTAAATCAACCAAACACAATGCAAAAAAAGTGTATAAACTGCTGGGAAATGAAAAAGGGTAGACAGAGCTTGAACCTTTGGTTTAAAACTTGCAGATCTGAAGCATAGAATGATATCTTAACAATGTAGCAGCTCAAATACTTGAATACACAAATGCTCAAACTCTTCAAACACTTCAAAAACACCAAGAAATCCCAAGAATTCCCCTACAGTGGTGCCACTCAGGTGTTGGTACCCAAATTTAATCTCCTTCACAACTTGAACAACATCATGGATTTCACAAGACACTCAGAGGTAGATAAATGATTTGTATGTCATTTGTAGCTAGGGAAACAATTTATCTGACTTGTTAGCACTTAAGGTTTGAAGGAGTGGGTAGCACCTTGAAAGGATTTTGATCTAATCCTCACTATTTTAGGTTGTGCCTTTCAACCAAGGCAAGAGAACCTATATTGCAACCTTTGTTTGGTGAAGGAGGTGGAGATATCCTTATACTTTACATATTGTATGGAGATGGCCTTGGGAAAACATGATCAATTTTCCATTATTCAAACTCAAAAGAACTGTCACTACTAAATGATGGAAATGTTTTCAAGACAAGGCTAAGGCTGCTAGAGACATGGTATGATCCTGATTTGCTTTGTGCATTTTTGTAAATGGATTGTATTCTTTTGTTGACACACAATGCAATGCAGGGGTAGTATGGGGTAGGATTAGTTATTCTGAATGAGATTTTGGTGGGAGATTTTAGACAAGACTAACCAGAAATTTCCAAACTCTTTGAGGACCTTTGCAAGAAATTTGTAACACCTAAACAACAGAAATGCTTCAAAGGGTTTAAAGTACTCCTTCAACTAGGATATGTGCACCAAATGGAGGCCCAGATCTACACTCTTCCACACAATATTTGACAACCTGCCACAAAATATTGAAGTAGATGAACCAGTAAAGTATCCAGAAATCCCTATTTTATCATGACCTAAGGTGCACCCAAAGGTTTACAAACAATCTCAAATTCAGGGAAGGTAAAATGATTTTAAATCTGTTTATCTTTTATCAGATGAAAGCTCTTCTGAATGTAAGATTGCAGATGCCATTAAACCATCAACAAGAAATGAGACCATGTATGATCAAGAGATATCTTAAACACAAGATTACAACATGAGCAAGAAACACAAATTGAAAACATTCTGAAACATAAGTATATGCAAATTTTGCCAAGAGACAACACCAAATAATCTAGAAAATGATCAAATATATCAGCAGGGGAATGTTCATGAGAACAATCTTAGAGCTTTTTGATGGCTTTACAACTGAAACCAACTCAACATGATAAAATATGATGCAAAAAGGAATTAGAAATGGTTCTCAGGTAGTTTTCTCAGAGAATGGGCTTCTTCCAGTTTTTCCCGTGAAATTCTAAGTTTTTCTCCCCTCTTCTACAATTTCTCCAAAAATGCATTATATACCTCATGCCACATTGGAGTCTTCCTTCCCAAGAAAAGAATATGCTATGGGATCAAGTTTGTTACAAAAAACCTCATGATTCATGAAAATGACATCAAATAGAAAAACAACTCGCAGGTTGCCAGGTATGCCCAAAAAGTTAAATCATTACACAAATTCGGATCATTATCCATCCTGGGGGCATGTTTTTTATCATTCAGGCATGCAAGCATATTTCACTCATCATTTTTCACCTTTTCACCTTTTCAATTTTACCTCTACAACTTTTGATGTTGACATTTCATGTTTTTTCTCGGGCTTGAGAAAAAATTACATCAAAAACACCATAGATCAAAGAATTAAGTCATGAAAATGATGCCAATGCTCTCAGAAGGCCAAGACGACACAAAATCATATAAGATTTGATGAAATTTGATGCAAAAACGTGATTCCAAGTTTCCTGGAGCTCTCATGGCGGCAATAATAAATGAATGCATAGTAACCGTTGATCTTTATCAACTTTTAATATTAGCCCTCCACGTGGAAGATGAGATCCTCAAATAAGCTCAAAATTACCTTTTTAATCTTTGGATAAGGCGGGACACGTGGAAAAATTTGATTGGATCGGGTCCATGTCTTTAAAAATGCACTTTACGACCTTTTGAAAATTTGGAAAATTTTGCAACATTTCCCCGCTTGCCTCCTGGGCCCGCCACGTGTCCATATGTGGGCCCCATTGAAAACATGGATCAATTCTATCAATTTTACCTCATTTTTTGAAAAAGGAAATTTTTCTCAAAAACCTCCGTGGGCCCGGACACCCGATCTCTTCCCTGCCACATGGCACTCTCCTGATTCGTCGCATGGGCCAAGTCTCCAATTCTACCTTCAAACCTCCCTGCAAAATTTGAAAATTTTAAAACTTACCACAGGCCCGTGCTCTTCCTTTTGACCTTTGTAGAATGTGCCACGTGTCCACCATGGATTGGCTGTGGAGGCACACTTTCCATTTACATTTTTAGCTCCTTTTGTAAAAAATGCAAAATTTCTCTTTTTCCCCCGAAGCTCCATGATCCTGCACAAGCTTCAAATTTACACCTAGTCAGGGCTACACACAAAATTTTGACTTTAAAACATTTTTCCAAAAATTGCAAAATTTTCAAAGTTATCCCTGAGGTCCGAACCTCCGCCCCTCCATACAAATTTCTTGCAAGCGGCAATCAGACAAATTTTTAACTTTGAGATTTTTTCCTCCAAAGGCAAAAAATCTCAAAAACTCTCAAAACCCCGCCTTCTCCATTTAGCACAAAAACTTAACCTTTTTCGGGAATGCGGGTTTCAACATGACAATTTCTCTTTTTCACCCAAAAAGCCAAAAATTCACCAAGTTCCCCATCAACCCCTTCTTCCATTTTTTCTTTCTTGGACACGTGTCGGCCATGGATTGGAGTGGATCCATTTTTCATTTTTCACCTTTTAGACAACAAAGGCAAAAAGTCATAAAATTTTCCTTGGCCCCTTCTTTCATTTTTTCCTTTTTGGACACATGTCCTCTCCTGTGATTTTTGTGGAGCTTTAAAATTTAAATTTTACCATTTTAAGTTAAAAACTTCAATTTCACCAAAACCTCTGCCCCATATTGACTTCTCCTAGACATGTGTCCACCTGTGATTGGCTGAGGGATTTTGGGGCCAAAAATTCACTTTAACTTTGAGCCAAAAAACAGCAAAATTCTCCAAGTTCCTCCACCATCCACATGCCCTCTGACCAAAATATGTGCCACGTGTCCTCTCCCTATTCGCTGCGGGGCCTTCGAGCCAAAATTTGGATTTTGAAAATTTTGCAAAATGAAATCAAAATTCCTAAGGAAAGTCCACCACCCGCCAATCCCCTAGCCAATCAAAACATGCCATGTAGGCACTTCTTGCAGAAGGCAGAGCCATGGATCCAAATTTCCATTTTGCCAAAAATTCAAAAAATGATAAGTTAGAAACATTTCCTGCCACTCCTCGGCCAATAGGAACCTGCCACATTTCCATTACCTTGTGATGATGAATTTGACGGGAAAATGACACCCGTATGACCGTCAAAATGCAAAAAATTCAAAGGATGCCCTAGAATTCAAAATTTTCAACAAGGATGGAAATTTTTTTGATTTTAAATCAATTGAATCATGTTTTGACATTATTTTCGACCTTGGGATTGGATTTTCAATTACATACAATTAAGGTTTGATCAATTTCAATTTTTTGCACAATCTGGCAAAGGGAAAATGACACAGCCTGCAAAATTTGGAAGAACTAGGGCACAAAAAGGGCAAAACTTGGAATATTCCTTCAAATTAGGGCAAAACAAAAATTTTATGGGTATTTCTGAAGCATTCAACCTGGAAGGGAGAAATTACAGATCACCAATTTGAGAGATAAAATGTTTTTGAGAAAAATTGGATATGAAAAATTAGGGCACACTATGCAAGCTCAAAAATGGCACCAACAACCTACTATTCAACCATCCCAAGCCTTTTCACCATTCTAAACCTATTTCTTAGTATCCCTAAGTCTTCTCATTCATATTATGACCCAAACCATACTACCCTCACTCTTTGTGCAAACATAGAGCCTAAAAACCTCTGTTTAATAATTTACTATCAAATTTCCCCTACTGACATCGATCACCTTAACCATGGTTGGTCTCCCCTCTCTACCGACATCAGTCACTAAACCAATATCATTCACTATGTTTTCTGCTAACCTTCTCCAAACTACCTCTAACATCACATAAATTCCACCTAGACCTTATTAGATACCTCTGTGACCTTACCTAACACCCCTGTGACTTATCCCAACCAAAAACATACCTTTACTGATGCTAGATTAGTTTAGATTTAAATAATTTTCTTAATCTAGTTTGTTTGTAATGTTTTTCTAATACCTAAATCAAAGTTTTAGCACTAGGACCTTTATTTCTCGTATTTAATTTCATTAATTGGATAAAAACATAGGATTGATAGTCATTCAAGGAAGCATCACACTTCCCAGATCAAGCCTTGCTAGGCATTCCTCTAACTCTTGTTATTTAATATCATTTGGTGATCTTGCTTTGTATCTATAGCTAGTCCTTCCCAGACAAAAAGGAGTTCTCTACAATCAGCTTGAATAAAGTCAGTAACACACACATTCAACCTTCGACCTACATATAACAGGTATTCCTTCTTGACCATTACCTTATATGTTTTATCACAATTATTTGGTGAAACATTTTGGCATGCCCAGTGGGCTCCAAACTGGTTTCTTTTTCTAGTTATTATCTCAGAGAAAGGATCTCCCTCGTAAAAACTTACCTAAAACTATCCTTATTTGTTGGATTTTCGTAGGGCACCTTTATCAAACCAAAAACTCTACTTTATTCACAATTCAGTCCTAAATGGCATAAGTCAGAACATAAAATCCACCACATAGGATTTCATGTTTGTTAGTTTTTTCTTAATCTATGTTTCGAGATGTGATTTCATTCTCTCCATTATTCTCTTCCTTCACACTCCATAATCATAGTTGGTGTATTCTGACTCTTTCTGAGTGCGTTAGGGTCAATCATTAGCATACTCAGGTTTCTGGGTTGGTCTTTTATTTGATCTAAATTACCAAATTCACTTTTTTCCATCTTTTCACAAATTTCACAGTGACCAGCGTCTATCCAGAGACCATCATCAGTTTACTCATCTAACCGTCATCTATTTACTGATTGTTGTCATTTTCCTGTTGTTTTGGTCATTTTAACCAAAGTATCATTCACCACATTTATATTCTTTATGTGGTTTCCTCAGTTACCTCACCATATCTCAGTGTCTTTGAAGTCACTGTCAAGATCCGGATTTGCTTCATTTTTTCATCATTTATTTCCATATTTGCACATCCTTTTATTTTCGACAAAAACCGGTATCAGTTCTTTGACCAGCATCAGTTACCCTCTGTCATCGACAACAGTTACCCAACTGCCATTGGTCTCTGTGTTTTGATTTATCAATTAAAACATTGGCCATTTTTCACCTTCTGGAACTATTTTCTACATTCCTTATGTGCTTATGTGTCATCTACAGAGATCGTACTACCAGGTATACTATAAGTCACATGGTTTTGACTCGTAGCCAAGCCAACACCCTCGTATTCCATGCTAGCCTTTAGCTGCTCCCACCTAGCCCATCGTCTCCTTCCATTTTATAACCTATGGATCCTAATTATCCTATTATCATCAGTACCAGTGATGATGAGTTCACAAGACTTATTGATCAAAACCCTATTTCTTTACAGTATTATTTAGCCCATTCATCCACTCAGGATTCATCGGTCAGCTTGTATACGGCATGCATGTGTCCATTCCTCCTACCCTCACACCCACTTCTGTATTAGCTACTACTAGCTTGGCCTTACTCTCTTCCACCTTACCACCTGTGGTGTCCCAAATTGACCCTACATCATCGATATTTGTTGCACCTATAGCATCTATCGCACCTTTGACATTAGTTTCTCCTGTGATGTTAACCATTCATTCATTAACTACCCTGAGTGTAGGCTTATCTGCACCTGCTACCTCTCATATACCTATTTCATCTCAGCCACCCATGGTGTCGATAGCCCATACTCTCTTGCAAAACATTTTCCTCTCCATCCCCATGTCTCTTCATCCAATTACTATGAGATTCATTACATCTAATCTACCTACCTACACTTATCACCAATAGCCCCCTATTTCATCTATCTCTTATTCAGGGTACTTGCCACCTGTATCTATTCCTCCCTCACAATTTTTTTACTTGACACCACCACATACTGGGATGTCACCCACGTCATACCTTCATCATTGACCCCCTTATACTACAGGGGGTTCCCGGTCATCACAACCTATTAATGATCTTATTAAAATGATGATGGACAAGATGCAAACATTAGAAGCATCAGTCTCTGGATCACATAATTCTCTGACATACGATGAGATTTTCAATGAGCCCGTTCACCCATCCATTCCCATTCATCCATACCCTATGCATTGGGAAATTCCCAAATTCAACCGGTTTAATAGCAAAGAAGACCCATGACAACACTTGTGGTATTTTATATAGGGGTGTTATCTGATCACTCATGATGACACTTTTCTCTTGAGAACATTCCCAATATCTTTGACAGGACCTATGTTGGATTGGTATAGTGCTCTACCTAGGCACTCCATTTTATCATTCAACCAAGTAGCTCAAGCTTTCCTAGACATATTTTCTATCAACATCATCAAGAAAGTCACCATGATTGACTTGTACTCGACATGCCAATATGAAGACGAATCTATCAGATATTTTGTCACTCGTTGGAGAAGCCTAATCAACCAGCTTATGTTCCAACTACCTCAAACCAAGTTAATAGAGTTATTCATCAGGGCTTGTGCTAGGCACATCTCGCCAACCCTCCAAGTTCAAACCTTTCACATGTTTGATGAGGCATTTACCATGGCACAAAAACTTGAAATCTGTGCCATTAAAGAGAAGAAGATACAATTGCGTAACAAGAATGTTGCATTTAAATCAAATAATACCTCTTCTTCTTCTTCCAAACCAAAAAATAATTATTCTAAAGGAAAAGGATCTTCCCACGTAGTAGTTTTGAAAGTCGGCCCATCTCACCCATCCAACCAATCAAATCCTTCTTCTAATATTTCTCCTCTGCATGATTTTTAGTTCAAGTGGGAGCAATGAAAATACACTCCCAAAGGAGAACCCTACTCTTCAGTTTTATAAAAAATTCTAAAATTCAAAGCACTCACTCTTCCACCCGTCAAACCACATACTGGTTTTAACCCCTCTTGTCCTATGCCTACATGGTACAAAGAAAAATATTACTGTAATTATCATCGTGTTAAAGGTTATAGTGACAGTAATTGTATAACTTTCAAAAATATTGTCCAAGAAATGTTAGATAGTCGAGATCTCATCTTGTATAACCCTAATGCACCTGCTAATCAAAACCTTCACATCTTCAATAATTTATTCCCAAATCACACCCCGTCGTCTAACCAAACCAGCAAACCCTCGACCATTGACAATAATGTTTGTGAGGTTCATGCTATCTTCGACATCATACAAGATCTTACTCAATTTCCTCCTACTCCATTTATCGAGGAGATTCTTGCATGAGATCCTTTATCCATGAAGGAACCTATTTCATCTACTCCTTTACCCACAGAGGAGTCTCCCTTATCTCCCCCTTCACCCACAAAGGAGTCCACCATATCTGTCGATGTGGTTTCCCCATGCACCTCTCAAACCAAGCAACAGCCCCCAGTATTTACTCTCCTACCCATGAGAGAGTCATGCTTACCTTCCTCTTCACCAAAAGAGGAACCTACCTCATCCTACTTGTCATCTCCCCTACCAATAGGGGATCCATTAGAAGTGCCCCTTCCTATTGGTGACAATTATCCATTGGATTTCAAGGATCCTGTTGATTTTCTCTTAGCTATTTTACCCACAGAGTCTGAAGCTAACCATTTCCCTATCTCACAGAAATTATTTACTGGGAGTACTACCAAATAAACATCATCCCCCCTACAACGATACCATTTTCACATTTGGTTGACCGCTTGGTTTATATCGACAATTCCATGCTTTGGGGACACCTTCGGCTACCTTTTTCAACTCATATGTAAATGTTGTCTGCTGATACTTCCACGATCTATTCAAAGGTGTTTCAGATAACCAAACCAACCATGCCCATGCTAGTTGTAGCAAATTCTTCTCCAAGACCCTCACCCACACCTAAACCTTTACCATCGACTGAAATTTTATAAATTCCTAAACCCTTACCTACATCTATATCTTCCTCCACATCTAAACCCATTTCCACATTGGGATTCATGCAGACATCAAGCCTAGTCCATCCTCCTATAAAACTAGATCTAGCCACATCCTCACAAGCCAGTGCAAAGACTATTCCCTCACCTAAGAGGAAGACCCAACCTTATAGGCCACATACACCAATTTCACCCACTACCCCTTTGTCACCTTCACCCCTTCCATCTATCTTAGGGCCTCACCCATCAACCTTACCTAAGTAGCCTCCTACCCAAGGTAAACCAAAAGCACAAAACCCCACCTCCTCTTCACAATCCTCAATTACACCCAAATTACCTACACAGCTTACGCCTTCACCATCACCTGCATCCTTTCTACTACCTATACCTACACCACTTCTAGTATCCTCATCATTACCTATTATATTCCATTCTCTTCAACTAGTACCTTCCACATTACCTCTTCCCACAGACTTCACCGTACCTCCATTATCACCTTGGCTAACCCATCCCCTTATGTCATCTACCTTCCTTTCTACAACACACACTTCTTCTTCACCTTTACCCAAGAAGCTGCAGCCAAAGTCCAAGAATCCACTACCTACCCTCCAAAGAGGTAGTTAAACCTACACAACCTTCAACTGATAGTTCATCTGCTACATCTTTACCCAAGAAGGTGCAATCCGAACCTAGAACCGTAATACCTACCAAACAAATGGTCAAACTAAATCAACCTTTGATTCCACATCCTTTGGCACCTCTCCCACCAAAATCACCCACACTTACTTTGCCTTGTGATCCATTTGCGGGGTCATACGCCAAGATCTTAGCTAACCTTTTGGAAACCTATATCATCACATTTTCACCACTTAGACCTTACGACCCACTCAAACCTAAACCAAAAGGGTTTGACGATACACAAAGTTGCACTTACCATCATGTGTCAGGGCACGATGTGGAAAACTGTAAGGCTCTTAAGACTATTCTTCTCCAACTATGTCCTCCCGAAGAAAACTTTGATGACGATGATCTTTTAGATTAGGACCCTATTCCACCTCCACCTATCAACACACATTCTCATCCCTTACCTATTTAGCAACCTTCATCTCCCCCTTTGCAACCCTTTTATCCTCCTCCAACATTTGAGATTAATATGGTCTGCATAAGAGAGCTATCCAAACCTCCTCCAAAATGCCAATGCACTGCATTATTTTCACAAAACCAGTATATACCCTGACCATATTTTTTCCCGTCCTGTCACTACACCTATCACGACTCACTTTCTCCTTTACCACATATTAATAGGGTTAACATTATGACTCGAGCCCAAAAAGACAAAAGAAAAGATAAAATCAGTAACCCATCTAGTTCACCTTTACCAGATATCCAACCTCCACCTACCCCCAAGGTAACATTCTGTGGACCATCCTATCATGTTTCTGATGGATTTGCACACCACTGCATGTTTCAACAGCTTCATTAATCTCCCCAACGATGTAATTTTCCCAACCAAGGCTTCTACCCCATCTGCCTAAACCTTTCCTAAACTTTTCCCAATATTACACAACATTGCCTATCATCACCTTATCCTACTTTACCCTATGGGGGACTCAACATTCCCTTTTCTTCTATTTTGCACCTCTCATCCAAACCAGACCTACGTCATCTACCTTACCTAATCTACCCACCAACTACCTTATCATACTTAACCTTGCCCAATCTTCCACAATGATATCTATCATCACCTTATTCTTCCTTATCCTATGGGGGACTCGACACTCACTTTTTTTCTATTACACCTCCCTTCATAACCAAAACTTCTTCATTTATCTTACCCTACATTGCCCACCTTTACCCCACCTTTCCCCATCTACCTTACCTAACTTTACTCACCCATGCCCAATCTTACCCAACCTAACCTATCACCATCTCATTCTTCCCTATACCCATGGGGGCTTGTCACTTCCCCTTCTTTTATTGAATGTTTCAATAAAACCAAAAATTTTACATCCTACCTTTCCTTCTACCAAAACCTTCTAGGTTGGTGACCTCGTCCTGAAGGAAAATCAACATGTAACAAAGGCAGAGAAAAGTAAACGGGGAAAATTTGCTCCTAATTAGCTTGGACCCTATATCGTTACTCATACCTATGGATCAGGTACTTATCATTTGTCTTCACTCAAAGTTAAACTTGAACCTGAGCCCCTCACTACCTTGCATCTTTGACCCTTCTATTGTTGAATCAAATCTTAGATCATCTTATGTCTATTAAAAACTTTTCCATTGAGCACCATTCACCCTCCACTTACCTATTTTAAGGATCAATGACTAAATAAGAATCATGTGATTACTCATCACTTTTCAGCCTTATCTTCAATATGAGTATCATGGCTCTACTCATGGCATGATTCCCATGGATACTTTTTTTCCTTTTCAAGATGAAATCCCATAATTGTTCATCACTTAAAACCTCTCTTTCATAGCTAACCCCTATGTACTATGGTTTTCTCTTCATAAAAGGAGCCTATACTTCTCTATAGTCTTGTCCATGACCTAAATGTCCAAATAATAATATATGGAATTTTCAAGTTCAAACCCCTTGAGTCAAACTTCTAACAAAAAGATGACTCCCTCAAAAAGGACATCTAATTTTTCTATCTTATTGTTATAAATAGACTGCTCCCTCAAAGGACAGTTATACAAAGCTAGTCATATTGTACATAGTCTATCACAAAAAAAAAGAATATTCCTGTAAAAATAAAGTAAAAACATTCTTAAGCTTCCCTCATCGATTAGCTTCATGAAGACCTCAAGGAGATACTCTACTCATCCCACATATACTTCCTGCATCGATCAGTCTATAAAAACATAAGCAAAACTAAAAAGATTACTTTTTAATCATGGAATTACCTATTTTAATCTTGGGTCTCTTAACAAAGAGGCATGTTGTCTCACACTAGGCTATACGAAAACCAGCTTCTTTCACCTCATTGCCTTTCCTCTCTAATCTTCTACCTACTCAAGGGACTTACTGAAAATCATGCAACCTTCTTCACCCTTAGAACAGTTAATCATGCAATGCCTTTAGGGTTTTATGTTCATATGCCATCTTTGGTACGATAGACTCATCATGGTTCTTATCAATTAGGTGGTAGTTTTTTCTCCTCTTACCATTCACCTTTTTTCTTACTTATTTGATTCTCCTATACAGGACCAGACCTTCGGCACCTACATTTTGGGAATTCCTCTTTCACAAAATCACCCATTCCTGTGACCTAAACTCACTCATACTTATTCGACCTCAATATCACCCATGCCTATTCGACCTCAATTCAACCATGCCTATGACCTAGAATCAACCATGCCTAAATGACCTTGACTCCATCATGCCTACATGACCTTGACTGCCTATGCCTATACCTAACTTCATCATGTTTAAATGACCTTAACTCCATCATGCCTAACTCACCTAAACCCCACCATGCCTATACCTAACTCAACCATGCCTAAATGACCTAAACTCAACCATGCCCTAATGACCTAGACTCAATCATGCCTAATTCAACTATTTTCCATAATACACAATAACAATGGAAATTAAAAATGAGTACATCATCCATCCAGTCAACATCATCAACTATATAAATGGAAGAGTCTGTGTATCAATACATATATACATAGATATTCAATAAATATAAGTATCTCAAAAACTCTCATGTACAATCTCACACCTTCGGCATGCAGGCTAGTATATATATATCAAAAATCAAAATAAGGGTACACTATCCATATAGTGACCACTCACCCCCACCTAATACCCTCTTTTCCAATCTTACCTGTCTCCTCCTCCTGGCACTCTATCGGGTCTGGTTCGTGAGCAATCATAACCTCACCATGGCCCTATCTCTGGAGTCAACAACCCCCTGTGCTACTAGAACTATGAGTCCCGGATCTCGTCCGCTCACTGGCTACATGTTGGGCTCTATACTTGGCATATGAGGGGACATAAATATTGGCAGTCATCAAGTGATCCTGATAGTAGTGAGCCTCATTCAGGGCATCCCTGAACCTCGCCATCGACACAGTCTAAGGTGGTGTCATGGGTCTCACTACAACCTGTGAACTCTTCCCTATTAATAATGGCCTAAGCCCCTATCTTTATGCCTACCCTCCTTCCTGTGACATGGGACTTTGTCCTGGTGAAGGTTTCTTTAATATGGGACCTTATCCCTAGGCTTGTGAGGCTGCATGTGCTGCAACATGGGCCTAAGGCCATCACCTATACTTGTGTTGTGGCCAACTAGCCCTATAAATGAGCCATTTGTGCCTATAAGGCAGCCACTTGTCCTTTGTCCCCATCTACACCCTGTGCGGGCACCTGCCCCTATGCTACCTAGGCCTATAGGTTCATCACTTGAGCTTGTAAAGTGGCCACCTGTGCCTTTGACCCTGTCATCTATCTCTACAACCCTGTAATCTGTGCCTATAGGGTGGCCACCTGACCCTGTAACGTATCCCTCTACATTATAACATTATCTAAATCAGGTTGCCCTTGACTCAACGATGTTTCCCGTATCTGTGCCACCCATCATGGCTTGTAACCATCAATGACACATGTATCATCAATCCATTTATCTAGTACCTACTCCTCCTACCCTATAGGAACACTCGTATATGGTAGAGGTATGGGTCTCTCCACATCATCTCTATGATACTGTGGGAAAGGTGGGGGCACGTCCTACTATAGTCCAAACTACCATCTAACCCTGTCAATGAGTATCATCTCATGATCCCTAGCACACAGCCCATGTATCCATATCAATAGTTAAAGCTCCTTCTCCTGCCTCTGCCATGCCCAAATCAACTCCTCACCTCCAAACCAATCAAATCAATCACATCAATCTCATGGACCCACCAATTGAATGCCAATCACCTACTACGTGGCTTACCAACTCATCTCGATGCTTCATACTATCATTTTCCACTCCTCACCTTCTCCTATGTCATTTTCTAAAAGTGGAAAAGTCAAAATGAATTTGTAAAAAGAAGATTTTGAATTTTTTAACCCTAAATCGACATGACAGATGTCGTTTATGTCGTGCCCTAGCTAACTGGCATCAGTTAATCTAAAACCGGAATCGGTCACCTGACATAACCATTTGACCCACCCCATGCCCATTTTGCCTAAAACCATTCTACATCTGACAACTTTTAACCTTACCAACACCTATTACACCCTACCGGCAAGCCTACATTACCTGTACATTTCCTTAACTACATTTAGGGACATGTTATTTACCTATAACTCAGCCTTACCTATGCCCTGACCTACATACCCTAGGCTGAATTGCCTTTTGTGACATTTGAATTTTTGTACTCGTTATACCTTGCGATGGTGTTACCCATGTTGTTTAGCCTAATGACCTTACCTTTCCTAATGATGTGATGTTTAACCTGATCATACCTTTGGTGCCATGGAACAAAACATATTACCCATTCCTACACCAGATCTCGTTGTGCTGCATGACCATATCTTATACCTTGGATACCTGAATCACTTCAACCTCATTTGGATAAATCTATCACCCTTTTGACAAAGTATATTTTACAAGATCTTCCCCCTGGTACCGTATCGTAATCTATACATGTGCATGCATTCGATTTCCATTACCCATTATTTGACCCAAATTTTACCCGTTACCCGCAATGACCATGCCCTTACCTATTGGCCCTCAATTTCCTCAATAACCTATTTATCAAACCACTCCCTGACTACTTTTCCTACCTCATCAGTTCATGGTTTGAGGGGGATCACCTTCATCCCTACTTAGGGAAACCTAATCTCTGTTTATACCTGGGACATCAACTCCCTGTTTTTGTCAGCATTACTTACCAATACAAGTTATGCAACAAAAAGGGGAAAATGTAGACATCAAATTTGGGTCACACTCCCCTTGGTCCCCTTCAATCAATTAACGTAATATATTTAAACACATCATGACCCCTTCATCCCATATTAATATTAATCCTCACATTATTAATGAATTTAATTATTCTAATTAATTTAATTTCATCCTCACACCTCCACCTCATCATTACACCTTACCCTGGACCCATTCCAGGGACATTTAACTCACAATGACTGAGTCATCACTCTCAGCACTGAGTCATCACTCCTAGTGTTGAGTCACCACTCCTAGTGTTGAGTCACCACTCCTAGTGTTGAGTCACCACTTAACCTAACTAACTAAAACTTCCTCCTAAACCTAATTAGACTTCTTATATGACCTTCCTACCTTCTTTCATGTGAATTCCACTTCCCTAAGTGGACTCAATCAAAATCACACCAAAAATAGTAAAGATCTACCTATTTTTGGTAAACCTATACTTCCCCAACTTAACCGATGTCGGTTATCCCTCAATCGATGCTAGTCACCTAATTGTCATTGGTTACCTTATATACACTTTCACAATTATTTACATGGGTTGGTCATTTAGTTATTAGAGCTTGATTACATTCAAGCACAAATCTTCAAGCCCTCCTACATCCAAATGAAAAACATACATAACCAAAGTGTAAGACAAGAAGTCAGTTTCCCTTCTAGAGCATTGGAATACTCACAGAAGCACAGAGGCCATATTTCCACGGTAGTGAACTCAAGCACTTCTTCTCCAATCAACCAGCAACCATCCCAACTCCCAATATCTGTAAGACATCAAGTAAGTATTGTGATCCTAATAATTTTTCTTATTCCTTTTGTATATCTTTGGTTTCTTTCAGTAGTTTATTTCCTCTATTGTTTCTACATCACCTTCCTCCCACTAACCCACTAATTAACCATCCCGAGCCATTTCACCATTCGAAACCTCTTTCTTAGTATCCCTAAGTCTTCTCATCCATATTACGACCCAAACCATACTAACCTCACTCTTTGTGCAATCACAAAGATCCTAAAAACCTTTGTTTAATAATTTACTATTAAATTTCCCATACTGACATCGGTCACCTTAACCGTCATCGGTCTCCCCTCTCTACCAGCATCATTCACCAAACCGATATCGGTTACTTTTTTCTACTAACCTTCACCAAACTACCTCTAACATCACCTAAATTCCACCCAGACCTTACCAGATACCTATATGACCTTACCTAACACCCCTGTGACCTGTCCTAACCAGAAACATACATTTCCTAATGCTATATTAGTTTAGATTTCAATAATTTGCTTAATCTAGTTTTTTGGTAACGTTTTTGAGATACCTAAATCAAAGTTTTAACAATAGGACCTTTATTTCTCATATTTACTTCCATTAATTGGATAAAAACAAAGGATTGATAGCTATTCGAGGAAGCATCACGCTTCTCGGATCTTACCTTGCTAGTAATTCCTTTAACTCTTACTATTTAATATCATTTGGTGGTATTGCTTTGTATCTACAGGTAGTCCTTCCCAGACAAAAAGGAGTTCTCTACAATCAGCTTGGATAAATTCAGTAACATGCTCATTTAACCTTCGACCTATATATAATAGGTATTCCTCCTTAATTGTTACCTTACCTATTTTATCACAATTATTCGGTGAAACACACATAGTTCTCTATAATTGTTTAAGTTGCCGCTGGGAGAACCTCTGTCGCTTTAGCATCAAATTTTCTTTTCGCCAATTTTTCACTTCCTCCAGAATCAGCTTTTCTTTTTCCTTTAGTTTCTTCTCCCAACAGTACACATAACTGGCGATAGTGAGATTCATGCACACTATATTTTTCACAATATTTTTTCAATGCATTCTACCAATACAAAATTACATGGATATTTACTTTTTACATATTTTAAATTTTTTTTCTCTCATCCTTCTGTCAACTTTTACTCTTTGGTAGTAAGTTTCTAAAGTCTCCACTATTACGCCTACTTCAATAGAGCGAGTTATCCATGCTTTCACTAATTGCACATTATCTAGTTGAATTGATATTTCCTCATCAGTCATTCCTCTTACAATCTTGAAGTAATTCATCGTGAACCTTGCCAATGAATTTGGCTGAATGTTACATTGGATATCTTTAAGAGGAGAACAAGGAAGCCCACTAGATTTAAATAACTCAATTGTTGTTGTCAATTTTGTCCATATGTCCTCAGGTAAATATAGAAATATCATTTTTTCATGAAGGTTCTCTTCCTTAGATACTTTGAAAATATCAAGACATTGCATCTTGAAACACTGCGCTGAAAGATGAAATAGTATATTTAATGTCTTCATAATACAAAATTTAATTTTAAGAACAAATTCGGTAAAATTAAGTTTCATTACCTTCAAATCGTTTGAATTTTACTTTCCCACTCTGGGCCTCTAAGGAAATCCTAGGGATATTAAAATCATTTGAGCATTGCAGAGTACATTAATAAATTTGGTATCAATCCAATTTTTGTTAACAATTTTTTGTTGCTAGAAAATTTTAACAATATTTTTACAAGGAGCGTGTGAAAACATAATGTGAACCTTTCTAAACTACATCTTAATATGTAATGACTTGTATTTTCTTTCAGCCAAAATTATTTTTTGGCACAAATGGTATGTTTGGCCATTAAGAATGTAGAACTACACTTCATCCCTTTTTAGGTCATCTAGATCATCGAGATGTATAAGTTCCTTTGTAGAAGATAAAAAGGGAAGAAGTAGTGCATCCCTCAGTGTAGGAATAACATTAATCAACATTGAATAAACAAGAAGCTCAACATCCTCATCATGTAAATCACATAATTTATATTTTGGAGGTGTGAAATGGCACCTAGAAACATCAATTCATAAAGAATCACAATTGAACAAAAACAATTTTGATTGTTCAACATTTGTAGTTTCATTTTTCTCAAATATATTGGTCACTTTCTTCAACAACAAAGCTGATTTATTATTCATTTTAAGCCCTTGTAACTTTGACTTAGGTGTATCAATATCTAATTTATAAAAATATGATCTCCTTAGCATCATAAATATATTTGCATGTTTCGGTGGAGAAATCAATTTTTTTCTATTCAAATAATGAAAAATAGAAGATGTATCCTCACTTCTGTACAATAATTTTGAATACCAAATTCATGTTACTATGAAATTAAAGGGAATTTACATACCCTATTTTTTCTAACTACAATAAATTCCCCCGAATTCCAACCATATTTAAGACAAAAGAACAACTTATTTTGTCTAGAAGCCTTCATTTCTAGTTTCTTGAACAATAAAACTTTGAAATCCATGTCAAGAATAAGAAACTTATTTAGTAGAACATCAATGTGTTCAACCTGAATACGTAATGTTTTTCTCATCAATAACTGTTGAAGTTTTTACCATACTGAATTCTTTGACAATGTCCTCATTAACAAAAAAAACCACAGATCACCATGGTAATTTTCCAGGGAATGCATTTCTACAAACTAGTCATCATATCTCTTTTTCCAATCCCCTACTCCTTCAATAAATGGAATTTGCATGAATGGAGTTTGGCCAATGGAAGACATATTACTTGAAAAAGGAATCAAACAAATTAATATTTCGTATTTGGAAAGGAAAAATATTTTTTATCAATAGTGCAATAACAACAAGATGTCGTATCGTATTGTCATTATCTTCATAGATTAAAAAATCAATAGGAATAAATATTTATAGCATAGTGGTCGTTATGCATAATTAAAACCTCCTTTAGTTATATAAAATAAGAAAGCATTAATAAATTTTTTTGTTATGCATTTCAGTAAGAAATTTAAACAATTAGTCGCTATTAAATTTGGTTTGTTTCAAGTAGATTATTTTTTGATAGAAGTGAATACTAGTGGTCACTAGCATCTATATATTCCCATTACTGTAAAAAACATATTTGAGTTACACTACATCATTATCAAAATATGGAATCCAACATGGGTGATAAGGGTTTAGAATTGATTAATTATTAATAAAAATTAATACATGTTGTGATGTGTTTAGCTATTGTAATTAGGTGCCTTTTATAGTTCTCATGTGATATAGTGTGTATATCACATAATTGAAAATGTCGATTATAAAGTATAGTATAAAGGAAATTAAGGAAACTCATTACTTGAGAGATAAAATAAGCTAATATGGGTTGTCTATATAGCACCATTTCATTGGATAACTTATTTATGAGACTTGATTTCTCGATTTCTAACATTTTAGTTTGGCTTATAAAATTGCATTCTTGGAGCATTAATCATGTCTACAGGGAACCAAATAGAGTTATTGATCTCATTGCCAATGCGTCTATTAATGGGCCTATTGTCACATTGATATCGAATCAACTTGAATATTAGTTCAGTCTAGTAAAATATCATTTCACACAAAGGGAGGCGTGGATTCAACTCTCAACATTAATGAAAACTCACGTCTTCCCATATTTTAAATGGATGTCATCTCATTTATTCCTCATTATTCCTTTCTTCTTCTCTGTTGGCAATTAATGGTTTTCCTCAGCTTCCCCTTTATCTCTCTATATGGTGAGAGAAAGGAAATGCCTTATTCCTTGGCCATTTCTCATAGGCACTTACAAGAAGTATTCCAATATGAATATGTTTGAGAGGCAGAAGCAATTTAATGTGTGCTCGGTGAATACTATCTTCTAGAATCTCTCAGGGCAAGGGAGAATTCTGATATTGTTACATCGTCTTCTTCTTCACCTAGTTTAAACAGATGTTAATGCAGTAGAAGAGCACTCATTTTTATATTTGGTTCACATGAGGAACTAGGTAGCTGTCGTATTCCTGACCCCATGCTATGGTTAGAGGACATTAATGAACAAACTATTGGTGTTGGGCGAGGGATTCATTTATTGGAGAGAAATACAAGGAATTGCTTCTTCATGAAGAGAGTGTGTACATGCTCTCTTTTAGCATGACAACCCGAATCCCAATAGATTTCCACCTGTGGACCATCCCAAATCTCATTATCTCATTCACTCTACAATTCATCAACCCAATTCTCTTCGAGGTATTGTGTAGATGAAGCCTTCCTATATTTTCTTTGCAATGTTCCACCACGCTTAGGTAGCTTAGGAGGAGGACAAGATTGGTGTTGTGGATGACCCTACTCAAGGGATTTTGTTTCCATATCTGTTTCGGATTCATGGCCAAATCTTGTTTGGTTTCTTTTTTCTGTGTTGTTATTGTTGTGGGACATGGGTTCCCTGGTTTTTTTGGTTTCTGTTTGTTTTTCTTTGTATGGGTGGGGTCTCGTAACCATCCGATCAAATTCTCTATTCATAAGCATTTGAAAATAAAAAAATGTGTCAGAGCATAATATTAGAAGTACATATTTTAAACCTAAAGACGTGTCCTATTCATCTTAGCCCTGCATATTTTAAGAAATTACCCATTAAACATAATATTCCATAACAATTTACTAAACATCTTGAGTGAAGATTTACACAAACCTTTCTCAAGAATAAAGTATCAGATGTAGTGAAGAGTAATGCTTGTTTTATGTTTACCAATTATTATTTAATGACTAAAGCTAGTGGCCGCTAGCCTCTACAATATCAAGGAATCCATTTTAACGATGCAAAAACCAATCTCAATAGTTTTTTTTCATTATTTGTAATTAATTTATATTATATTAAATATCCCTGATAGAGCCAAGTCCTTGAAATGTAAGCACCATAAGTTAAGGTTGGTAATAAAGATAGACATATAGTTAGGCAAGTTTAGATTATAGTAGAGGAAATGAGCCATTTATTATGTATCCTAATGTAACAAGTTACTAGAGCCATTTAAAAATCATTATAAATAAATAAAAATATACCCTTTAATAGATCATGATTTTTTTAATATGCCGATTTTATTTTACACATTTTAATTATGTGGAGAACATATTTGTAAGGGATTTAAAATTAATACTTTGGAGTACAAAGGAATATAAGGAAAACCATTACTTGAGAATAAAATCACCTTTTATGGGTTGTCTATGTGGCACCATTTCAGTGCATAATTTTATTGATGAGACTTGATGTGACACCGTCATTAAAATACAGACCTTGTCAAGGAAAATCAATCTTCTGTGATTAAAATTCCCTTTTTATGCTCTCATTAACTCCGTATCGGGCCTTAAATATTATCTATTAAGATATCTACTAAAGAGACATATTTTTTGAAAAAATTGCTATAAATATATTGATTGGCTAGAATCATCATCTTTTTTAATAAACATTGATATTAAAGCCGCTGGAAAGCTTTTATTAATTTCAAGCATGTGATGGCATGTATATTCACTCCATATATTTATCTTATCGGCTTGCCCTTATTATCACACCTTTCAGGATTCTTTCATTAGATTTCATTTATTCTATCATGGTTGGACCAATGTTACCTTTCATGCAATTTTCTGTAGCTATGAGTAAAATGGTAATTTTATACCGAAATTTTACGTCGCCGTTTGAAATCCATTTTTAGGATTGAATCAGAGAAAGACCTTGTTGATATTGAGGTAGTTATTGGAGATGATTTCTTTATCTTTCTTTAGAGTGAATTACGAGGGTAAATGTGGAACTTTATTCAACATCCATTTGTCATTTTCATATCATAAGCAAGGTCGTGGGGTATACAATTGGTTAAATTGTCGGGCTGCTCTTGGTAAAGACCATATTTTTCTGGAACCGCAAACGGAAACTATTTTCATGGCCATTAAGGTGGAGGTTACAGAGATGTCATAAGATTATGATAAATAGTTGGTTCCAATATCTTTGTTTTGGTTTTTTTATATCATTTCCATTTCTATTCTTATCAAATCATTACTATCTGGCTTACTAGTCTAGGGTTTTATGTATTCCCAACCACCTCTTTACCATGCATCGACCCTTGCATTTTTTTCACCAAAGTATTTTCGTATCATTTGGGTTTTAAGACTGATCCTCTCATTATATCTGTAATGTAAAGGGAAAGGGTCCCTTCAATCCTCCTTTAATTATAAAATACAAGAAATCATTAGTATAATTTTATGTTATGTGTTGCATTAAACATTTTAAGTAATTAATCGCTATTAAATTTGGTTTGTTTTGAGTAGTCAATTTGTCGGTAGAAGTGAATACTAGTGGCAACTAATGTATATATATTTTAGGATATCATTTTGTCAATGTAAAAGATCAATCTTTATAGGTTTAGGTTAGAGGGGCCTTAATGCAAGACAAGAATTATCCTAGCAGCCGCTAATCTCAAGAATGTGTTATGTTTTGGGTTAAACTTGTTGTCCACAGAGGTTGTGATTCAATCCTGGTTGAAGGTGATTCACAAATTATCATCCATGTAATTGTTAAGGGATCATCTCATTCCTGACATCTTAATTTCTACATTTCCAACATCCTTCATTAGTTAGATAAATTAAAAATGGAGTATCAAGCACGCATTTCATGAAATAAATAGAGCCGCTAATTTGCTTGCTAATTCTACTATGGATACACCAGACACCGTCAAAATTTCAAGTAATCTAAAATATTAGTTTGGCTTATCAGAGATCATTTCACATGAAGGAAAATAAGTTTTCCTTCACCATAATTAACGGTGCCTCATGCATCTTGGTTTTTAAACCCTCCATCGGTCATTTCTTCTCTACTTTCCTCCTTTTCCTATCTGGTTTGTTTTTAATGGCTTTTTTGGGTTTTCCATTCATCTCCCTTCATAGAGAATAGATGTAAATGGAACTTACCATGGATATTAATTGTCATTGTCTCTCAGATGTATTTTAGTACTCCTCTACCAAGGAATCTAAAGCTATTAAGAACATCCTGAGTGAGTCCTACAGGTTTAACTTGCATAGAGATCGTGTCAATTCTGATATCGCAGTCACCTTTGTTTCTTTTTTCCTTCTCATTCATCCTACTCCAGCTGATGTAGAGTTAATGGCTAAGGATATCATTTACCTGGCACACAGAGGAGGCCTTCACAAAGAACTGGTGGATTTCTAATTACCTGACCCTTATTATGGGTTGAGGAAGTTGATGAATTAGTAATTGGATCTTGGAGGGGGATTCAGTGTTTCAGTGGGTAATATAGAGACCTGCTTCATTTTGCTGAAAATGTGGTTACCATTTTCATGCATGGATGGCCATACCCTCAACTTCTCTCACCCCTAGATATTGATGAGGCTTGTTTCCCTCTACACTCTGCAATAGACAACCTTAACGAGCTGAGGGATCACGTCAACGCTGATTTTCATCTCTTGTTTCAATAATCTTCGAGGGTGGTAATGTAGGTGGCATGGATCATTTTAGGATATAATATTAGCAAGCGATGGGGGTTTCCCCCTTTTTTGGCCTATTCTTTCCCTTTTTTAGTAGATTTTTGTCTTCTTTTTAGCCTAAGTGGACATTTTGGCAGTGTCTTTTCTGGTTTTGTCCTGGCTCACTTTAGTTCTCTAGGTTTCCTTTTCTTCTCAGAGGGTCTTCTTTTCCATCTGAGTTCCTTTTGTCTTTTTTTCATTTTCTTTGTCTTTATTTTGTAAGGGTGAGGTCCCTTAAGCCTCCAATTCATAGCTCTAGTTAAAATCATTTAAAAATCAAAAAACAAAAAAAAAAAAAATGTGTTATGTTACACCAATGCCAAAATATAATCTACGACCTTAGCGACACCTATCCTTCAAATATCATCTGGTGGATTTTGAATAACATATTGAACTCAGTGGCTACTAGGCTGAAAATTTATTTTTGGAATATGTGTAATCACAAAACTGATTAAAATTTGTTATGTTACATGAATGGAGTATAATAAGCTTCAATATTAGGGGCTACGTGTAATGAAGAAAATCGTTAATATTTTTCATGTCTTCAAATATTTTTTTAGATGATTTAATGCTTTTGATGGGAGCTTAGAACCTAGGGATTCATGGGATCCCATCTAATTACAAATGCAAAATATAATCAATAAACCACATGACCCAACAAAACAATACTACATAAACTAACTGGGTTGCAAGCCAAACAAACCCAACATCGATAGCAAACGAATATCATGTAGTGGACTTTGAATAACATATTGAACTCAGTGGCTACTAGGCTAAAAGTTTCTTTTTGGAATATGTGTAATCACAAAATTGGTTAAAATTTGTTATGTTACATGAATGGAGTATAATAAGCTTCAACCTTAGGGGCTACATGTAATGAGAAAAATCGTTAATATTTTTCATGTCTTCGAATATTTTTTTAGATGATTTAACGCTTTTGACGGGAGCTTAGTGTTTCAATGCTTTCACCATTTTCTTTACGTTTTGAATGTGACAAAATAGATAGGGTCATGGGCTAGGAGGAATACCTATTATATGGGTCACTTGATGGTTGTTGCATGCATTTTGACTTCTTGATCCAAGGATGATCATGAGAGATTCCCTTTCGCTAGGAGGAACAACCTGAAATAGAAAACAAGACCACAAAAGAAGAGTTAAAAAATATATGAAAATGGATTGCCTAGCATGTGCTAGTTCTAGGAAGTTTGATACTTCCTAGATGGTTGTCAATCCACTGTTTAAAAAAAAATTAATGTGAACCAAAAGTAAAGTCGTACTATATTTGATATGATTTAGGTACCTCATTCAAATACAATAATAAAATCCACTCATAACAAGCTAGACTATGGTTAGATCTGAAGGGTGAGGTAACCACTGAGATGTTGAGGCTGGTCAAGGTCTGATTCTGGGTTGTTTAGGTCAATTGCTAAGAGGTTATTTGGTTTTGTTTTGGGTCAAAGTGTAAAACACGGAGACTAGAATCAGTCTGGTATAACCGATGATGGTTTAATCATAATTGATGACGGTCATGGATAACCGGTGTCGGTAGGGTTGGGGTATAAAATACTTAAGGAGATCTAGTTGTAGGGATTGATCTATGGTTAGATAGAGATGGTAGAATGGAAAAAGGGGTTTATAAAGATCTCAGGTATACTCAAAACTGAATAGCAGGTGAGAATGGGTGATTTGGTAATGTGGGTGGAGGAATGGTTGAGTTTAAAGGCCGGTAAAAGGATGGGAAACAAACATGTAAAGCATAAACTGATAACAAAAGTAACAAAATCTACTAAAATGAAATAATTAAATGTTGGTTCAATGAATACTTATTGTAGAACTAGTTTGACGGCTAAGCGTTGGTGAAGGTTGATCAGATGAGTGGTGTTGGGTGTCATGGCAGTGCTTCCCAAAATGCTTCTGTGAATACAACACCTCTGGATCTATCCTGGTGATGGCTGTGGATGTCTGAGTGCATGAAAGGATGTTGGTTCTGCTTGCATGCAGGTTTTCCTTCTCTCGCTTGATCTCCTAATCTACCAACCTAGAAACAAGGCTACCAAGGTGAATAAATGGTAACCGACAATGGTTCTGGCTTAACCGGTGTCAGTTTAGGTATGACTGGCATTGGTTAAGGTGGGATTCCCTAGGTTTACTAAAAATGGTAGATCCTCTCCATTGTCCCCAAATCATAACGGATGTTTTCCTTTTAATGAGCGTGAATGTTGTTACATAGATAATAGGCATTGATTGTTAGGGTTGGGCTAAGTCTTAGTTAATAAATGGCAAGTGAGGCTAAGTCTTAGTTAGTTATGGTGAGTGGGAAACATCCTAAAAATAGGTTTAGGGTTTAATGAGGTGTCTAGGTGAGGTGGTGGGGTGAGGTGGAAATTAACTTAATTAGAGTGATTAAATTAATTAATAGTGTGAGGACGAATATTAATTTAATTAGGTTAATTAAATTAATATTGACATGGGGTGGAAGGGGCCATGGTTAGGTGAATATGTTTGGGTTGGTTATTTGATCAGGGGCTAAGGGGAGTGTGACCAATTTTAGGTGTCTACATTTTCCCTTTTTGTCATGTAGCTTGTATTGGTAAGCGACACTAACAAAAAACAAAAAAAATAAGATGTGGGTGCCCCATGTGTGGGTGAAGGTGATCCCCCTCAAACAAGGCACTGATGAGGTGGCAGATGGAATTGGTGAGTGGTTTGATAACATGTAGATGTAGTGAAAATGAAGGCAAGTGGGCTTAAGTGTGGATGTGGGCATATTGGGAAAGGAGAGAGGTCAAAGTGAGCCAAAATGGGTCATGGTCAAAGGTAGTGCTAGTTAAACACACACACATGTTATGAACTGTGTCATGGTACCAGGTTCAAGATCTTGCAAACTCTACGGTTTCCAAGGTCGATAGGTTTATCCAAACAAGGGTGAAGTGATTCTAGCATCTAAGGTATAGGATATGGTTTTGAAACACAACGTAGGTCAGCTTCAGGAACGTTTAGGTATATTCTAGTACACCAAAGGTTGGGTTAGGATAAAGGGCACAGTGATAGGAGAGGTAAGATCATTAGGAAAAACAACACAAGTAATAGGGCCGTAAGGTATAGTAAACACATGGGGTCAAAGGTCACTAATAGTGGTTTGGGTTTAGGAATATAGGTCATAGCATGGGTAAGGTCGAGGTATGCATAAAAGAATAGGTCCTCAAGCACAACAATAGGGTATGAGGTAATATGGGTTGGTGGGTAGGTGGAAAGAAGGGTGGGTAAAGACTACAAGGTATTATAAAGGTGAAGTTGGGGTCAACATGGGTAAAAGATGCTAAAAGGGCATGACAGGTAATTGATGTCGGTTATGCAAAGACCGACGTCGGTTGGGTAGGGCACGACTTGACCAATGTCAGTCATGTCAATTTGGGCATAAAAAATAAAAAGATGTATAATACGGATTCATTTGTACATTTTGTCTTTTGGGAAAATGACAGATCACTGAAAGATTTGTGCTTTGTCAAGAGAAAAGTATGAGAGATGAAACCTTACTGAGGTGGAGAGATCCGGTTGGAGTGGAGAGCCAACTAGATGGGTCCATGAGATCAGGTGAAGCAAGGTGATTTTTAGAGACATTAGAGGTGAATTATGACATGGCAGCGGCGGGAGAGGGTTCAGGTGGACCACTAGCACATCATCTAGACATGCCACCACGGAGGCAACATTGAGATGAGGTAAGATCTAATCTATTCTTCATACTTGTTATGGGAAGGAATGGGAGAATGGGTTTGGAGAGTTGGTTAGGTGAAATAATTAAAATTTGTGTTTAAAATTAATGTAATGCGGGATGGTAGTGGTCATAGGTAGGGTAAATAGGTGTGAGGAGGGATTTAGGTTAGGTTTGGGTAGGGTGAGAGGGGCCTGTAGGTGAATGGAGAGATTTTTTATTTTTTTATATTATATCGGCTTGCGTGACGAAGATTTTGAGACACTCGTATTTGGTACTTATGTATATGAGAGATATTTGTAGAGATTTGGCACCTGTGTATACATGTATGGACACACAAATTTGATGATATATATAAAGAGATGGTGATATTTATGGGATGGTGTGTATGATGTGTATGATTGTGTGTAATTATTTATTATGATTTTGTACATGTGAAGGAAACTAGGTAATTTAGGCATGATGGAGTCAGGTTAGTTTAGGCATGGATGGAGTTAGGTCATAGGCATGGTAGAGTTAAGTTAGTTTAGGCATGGATGGAGTTGAGTTAGTTTAGGCATGGATGGAGTCAGGTCATAGGCATGGTGGAGTCAGGTTATTTTAGGCATGGATGGAGTTAGGTTGGTTTAGTTATGGATGGAGTGAGGCCATAGGTATGGTGGAGTCAGGTTATAGGCATGGTGGAGTCAAGTTGGTTTAGGCATGAATGGAGTCAGGTTGGTTTAGGCATGGATGCAGTCAGGTCATAGGCATGGTGGAGTTAGGTTAGTTTATGCATGGATGGAGTCAGGTCGATTTAGTCATGGATGGAGTTAGGTTGGTTTAGGCATGGATGGAGTCAAGTTGATTTATGGTTATGATTTAAGTTTCAAGTTATTGGTAGTAAAGGAAACAAATGGTGAGGTATATGCATGTTTATGGTGTAATTTTCCAAATATTTAATATTTTGGAAATATGAAATAATAAATTGGTGAATAATATGATGATGTGTGGAAAGTATGTGTAGTAGTTATGTTTAGTAATGGATGTGTATTTGGTTTTAGTTCCAGTTTTTGGTATAAGCAGGAAATCAAGACAGAATGTAAATAGGAAAAAAATGGGGGGGAAATAGGTGAGGATAAAAGAGTGGCTGAGCTAACCTCCAAGGGCCCCATGCCCTCAGAGTGTTTCCTACATAGTCCTGGTGAAAGGGACCTCAAACCGATGTAATTCTCCCATAAGCTAGGGAAGAATATAATGAGGTAGAGAAATGGATTGATAGGTTATAGGCATGATTGAGTCTAGGAAAAGTAGGATGTTATAAAGTATAGGGGTCGATAGCCATGTACTGTAGAAGAAGATTAATAGGTAATGAATAAGGTAAAATGTGAGAGGAGGTAGTGGAGATACTGAATTGATAAAGATCACAAAGGGTGGATGATACCACAGAGAGGCTTATGAACGTAAGTCCCTAAAAGGCATTGCATGAGCGATTATTCGAAGGGTGAAGGAAGTCACGTGATCACAAAATGTCACACTTGCAAAAATTCCCTTGAGGCAATAAGAAATAAGCATGGAAAGGGAAATAAAGGGGAAAATGGTTGTTGGTATGTAATATAGTGTGGGCAAGAGACCCAATATCAATATAAACAAGTCCATGACGAAAAAGTTAATATTTTCTACTTTTTCTTTTTGATAGACTAATTAATGTGGGAAGTCTATGTGGGATGACTATATTACCTCCTTGAGGTCTTCATGAAGATGATCGATGTAGGAAGCTTTTGAATTTTAATTGTATTTTTGCAAGAATAGTCGTCTTGTGTGATAGACTATGAGTTATTAGGTCTAGCTTCCTATAGCTGTCCTTCAAGGGAGAATTCTATTTATAGCAACGATCTAGAAAGAAGAGATGTCCTTTTTGAGGGATTCATCTTTTTTTGGAAGTTTGACTCAAGGATTTGAATCCCATTTATAATTTTACTTTTGTGGGGATTTTAAGTCATGGATAAGGCTATATAGAAATGTATTAGGTCTGTGATGCACGAGGTGAAACTGGAGTAGTTAGAGGGTAATGATGATGGAGGTATAATAGGTGATGAATGACCATGGGATTACAGCTTTAGAAAAGATGAAAAGTATCCATGAGAATCAATGCCATAAGTAGAGTCGTGGTACTCATATTAAAGATAAGACTAAGAGGTGATGGGTAATTTCATGATTCTTGTCTAGTCGTTTTAAGGAAAATGGAAAAAATAAGAGGTGGCAATGGCGCTCAAGGGATGAGCATAAAATGGGCTGAAAGTGATATAGGAATTGATGTCAACAATAGAATGGTTAAAGATGCAAGGTGTTGAGTGGCTTAGTTTTGGGTTTACCTTCAAATGAAGACAAACGATAAGCACCTGATCTGTAGGCATGAGTCGCGATATATGGTCTGAGCCAATTAGGAGAAAAATTGCCCCACTTACTTTTTCCTTCTTTGGTTACATGTTTATTTTCTTTAAGCACGAGGTCACTGACTTGGAAGGTGTGTTCATGGACATGTTTTTCATAGGCATGTTTGATATGTTTCTGGTAGATTTGGAGATAGTCAAGTGCATGGACACAAAGTTCATCTAATAACTCAAGTTGTACCAAATGATCATGGTGAAAGTCATCATCAATGAGCATATCTTTAAGTGAGATACAGAGAGATGGAATTTGGACTTCGAGAGGTAGGACAGCCTCTGTGTCGTAGACCAGAGAGAAAGGCATGGCAGCATTTGAGGTACGAATACTAGTGAGATAAGCCCATAAGGTGAAAGAAATGTGTATGTGCCAATCCTTTCCAGTATCGTCAACAACTTTCATAAGGATTTTGTTCAATATCTTGTTAGTTGATTCTACCTGGCCATTAGTTTGGGGGTAATATGGCGAAGAAAAACTAAGTTGAATGTAAAATGCATCACAAATTTTTCATAAGGTTTTGTTCTTGTAACATCTTGATCATGGCTTTTACTACGATGACTTCCATTTTTGACACTGTAAACGTTAGTATGTGAATTGTCATATGAAGGTGTATTTTTTGAATTTGAAAATCATGTTTGCAATTACTAAGTATTACTATTCATAATTCATGCATACTATAACTCTGTTTACATGGAAATGATGTCATTCTATCTTGCAATCCACAAGTTGTGAACCTACAGGATTGTTTTCATACTTGATATGTGTGTGTGTGTGTGTGTTAATAGCACACCTTGAATCAATTCCATTGATCCAAGGTATGCTTCAGTTCTTCTTTATTGTCATCTTGTTAATTGACCTTCTAAATCAAATGTATTTTGGAACCGAGCTGGGTTTTGTTGTAAATTATAAAGGACCTGGTTCTAGGTATTCTTACTTGGCTTCATGCTGCCAAGAGTAAGATTAGATCTCCTAGATAAATAATTTATAATGCTAGATAGCGTGAGAAGTTAAAAGGTTTGTTATAAGGATATTAAGGAAAATATTTTAGCCTTGGATGGAATGTCCTGGACTATGTTGGTTCTAACCTAAGGTGGCAAGATCTACTTGGGACCTATTACTGAATTACTAAGGTCTATGATTTAACCTATGTTGTAATGTCCTATCCTACTTAAACTTTAACCTAAAGGTTTGTAACTTAACCTAAGATGAATTTTAAAGACCTGAGAGCTAAGGTGGAAACCTAACTATTGATAAGATGACCTAAACTATTATTAATCCTAAAGGGGGCCTATGGGTTACGTGGCAAGTGGGAGGATGGTGGTGTTGGTTTCTAGAGTATTACTGTGGAGTAAATTATAGTCCTTACATCTTAAATTTCCAAGTTTGGTGGAGGCATGAAAGGTTAGAGCACATAATTTTAATGTTTAGTGCTTAACATGCTCAATTCGATGAACTAACCCGTGCTAGCAATTTTTGCATATGGATTCCGTAAGTGTTAAAAGAAGACATGTTATTTTATGATGCTTCTCCTATTTAACTAAAGGTTGGATATTTTATCAAATGTAATTGAAAAAGGAAAAGTTGTATTCTTGTTTGAGTTTATCAATGCTGATTGGCATGAGTGAAGTTTGAATGTTTGGACTTGTAAAATATATATATATATATATATTACCTTGAGGAATGAAAAGAAAAAGGGATTGAGTGTTATTTTTGTTTGATGTATCATTTTCTTGGGATTTATGATAAAGGGAATTGAAAACTTATTCCTACTCTCTTGTGTTTATACATGTTGAAATAATGGCAGTTGGACTTAAATGAAGTAATGGGAAAGAGGGAATTGATACTCTATTCTTCTCTTAAATACAACTTCTAAGTTGGGTCGTGCAGATGGTTATTCCTTAAGTCAATATGGACTATTAAATGACATTAATAAAAGAGTAAAATACATATGAATTCTTGTATAATTAATAGTTGGAATTGGACCCTAACTAATGAATGCTAAGGAAAGGACAATTAGTTTTGGGAATAAGAATTTGTTAATACTCCTTTGGGGTGTCATACCCAAAGGATATTCAGAAAGAGGAAATCATACCTCCTCTTAATAAACCTTAAACTAAGGTAAGGTAATTGAAAATAAATGAATACATGTGTATAAGAAATAGACTTCATTCTAATGAAGTCTATTATAAAGAAACCTAGATTTAATTCCAGCCACTAATGAACTTGGTTAAGCTTAGTAAGTTAATCTTACTATGTTATGTTGATTTTGACTGTAAGTCTAAAACTTAAATTAAGAAACCAAGGAATGATATACAAGCCCTTGGGAAGAAGGGTAGACTATAGAATTAACCATATGACGAGTTGGAGTTAGGTATGGCTTACAACTGTAAAGATCAAAGAGGTTAGAAAATTAGCAAGATTGCTAAAATTAAACTTAAAATTGAAAGATAAGAAAGTATTTAACCTCTTAGTGGGATATGTACCCCTATATGGGAGGATTCCACAGGATGTTGGTACACGCCAACTGCAATAAGCTGTCATCATGAAGGTCGGGTCTTCATGACGACACAATGTTGTAGCTGACATGTTGCAATACCCTTCCGAATTAGATCATCTAGATTTACATAAGTTTGGAATCAACCTTAGTTTTACTTTGGACCAAGTTAGGAACATGTCCTTGTATATGGGGCAGCTCACGAGGACTAAAGGTAACCAAACACACACAATTGACTAGGTTCAATTGAGTATGTTTGTGTACCCTTAGTCATCATGAATGATTCTCTATACCTTTTCATATTGCTAACTTGAATTGAGGTTCAACCTTGGACAAGAGGACTAACAGGAGTCAGAAAAGACCATTCTAGATAACAGATGAAGTGGGGTGAAGGACGTATTCCATTGATGAGTATGCCGTCTAGAAATATAATCATGCTAAGCATGTGAAAATCTTTGGCCAAAGTATCGCAAGATGTTGATTGCATTGTCCTAAATCACCTAGTTTAAGAAGCAAAATTTTATATGGATATTGGTAACAGATATTCAAATAGGCCTCTTAAACGGAACACTTCTATACTTGAAAGGGTAAGAGAACCGAGTATACTTAGTATACAATACATTGAGTTATCATAAAGGATCAGTAAGAAGCTGAGTCATGAAATGAGAGATCGATGAAATTCTGAGTCATGAAATGAGAGATCGGTAGTTCATCGAGTCATTACAGCTACATATGGTTATCTGCTATGTGATTGAATGGAATGGAATGTGTGTTCCATATTATAAATATGAGAGTATAGAACATTAATCTAAATGTAATGTGTGTTTTAAATCAAATTCATTTAGAATAGAGAACATTAATTAAAAACTTGAAACGTGTGTTCTAAATTATAATAATTTAGAGCAGAGAACGCTATGCAAAAAAAAAAAATCCCTTGTTCTAGTGTCTTAAAACGGGAATGTTACATCTTGGTTTCAAAGCTAAAGGTTGCAACTCTTGGACCTATTGTGTCCACAATCTAATAAGATTTACATTTTCTTGTTAAATAGAAAATGGTTAGAACAAGAGGAAATGTTGCAAACAACCCACTACCAGGTGAAGAAGCAGTTACTGCCCAAAAACTTGATGGGATCCTTACTACCCTATTAGATATAAGAGATCATCTAGTTGTATTGGAATAGATAGCAATGGGCAATGAGGAGGAGGAAGAAGGTATTGATAATGATGATCAGCCACCTCCTATGGACAACACCAATGTAGGAAATCTGGGTGTTGCTAATAGTAATGTGAACATTCCTAATCAGCCTGAAAATAAAAATGCAAGATTAGCGGCCGAACTCACTAATGATATAAAAATAATAAGTCCTCCTAAGTTTGATGGAACTACACTTGGGGATGGGGCTGAGAATTCACTCAGCAAAATGGAGAAGTACTTTGTAATAAGGAACTTCTCCAAGGAAACAAAAGCAATATGGGGAGCATATCAGGTTTCCCATGAGGCATCGTCATAGTGGGACAATCGTAAGGCTGAGTTGAACATTGTCAAAACAGACATAACTTAGGATCAATTCAAGAGTTACTTTAGGAACCAGTGGCTGCCTCAACTTTATTATGATCAGAAAATGACTGAATTTCAGAACTTATCTCAAGGAAATTCAACTGTGACAGAATATTGAGAAGGGTTTAATAAACTCCTTAAGCAAGTGCCTTAGTATCAGACTGACGAGAAGTTCAGGATATGAAAATTTATTATGGGACTGAATCCCATCATAGCTGGTGAGGTGGATGTTCACGGTCCAACCACTATGGAGGGGGTTGTCGAACAATCCATAAGGAAAGAACAGAAATTGAGAGTGATCTTTGCTCATAGGGAATAAATTAGGAAGAAGGTTCTAAACTCTTCTTCATCTCTTGCACCTAAAAAGGGACCCTGGAAGAGGTTCAGCATGAAAAGTAAAATTTCCATGGATAACAATAAGAAAACGGGGATGAACAAACATGTTCTTAGTATGTAGAATAGCTTTTCCAAAAATAGTAGTAATGGACAAAAGTCCTACGGAAGCCAGAATGATAACTTCAAGGATAGCAATAAGTTTGAGCCTAGGAAGGGGCCCGTTGGAGGTTGTTTTAACTATGGAAAGGACCATTATGCATTTCACTATCCTTTAAAGAAGGACAATCACAATCAGCAGCATAGGATACACGCTACGGTGGCTAACAAACAAGCTGAAAAGAAAGTCACACCCATAGAAATTCTGGGTAAGTTATTCGGTATACCTATGATTATATTTTTTGCTATTGGAGCTACTAAATGTTTTATTTCTACTAAGTTATCTTTGAAATTAAAAAGAAAAGCTGAAAGAATGGATAAATCATGGATGGTACATTATGGAAATAATGTGTATTTTTGGGGCAGTCCTTGACTTTCCTAGTTTCTCCACAAAAGTTGACCTTTATGTTACCCATTTGGGGTCATATGATGTAATCATAGGTGCTAATTGGCTAGCTAAGCATAAGGCAAGGGTTGACTGTTATGAAAAATAGATTAGTTGTTTTGATGACCTGCAGAAAATAGCAGTCATTCAGGGTGTAAAGCATGAGATTGCAATTAAGCTATGCAACTTAAAAGGGCTAAAAACAGAGGTTGTATTTTGTATGCCATAAAAATGTCAGAAACTGTTAAAGAAGGTAATGATTTTATGTAAAAATATCCACTGCTAAGAAATTTTAGTGATGTGTTTCCAGAAGATTTATTGGTTCTTCTACCCAAATGAGAGTTTGACTTCACGATCGAGATCAAACTAGGAACTGAGCCTATATCCAAGGCACCTTATAGAATGACTACCATCGAATTGGTAGAACTTAAGGCTCAGTTTCAAGAAATTTTGTCCAAAGGGTTGATAAGACCGAGTGTCTCACCTTGGGAAGCACCATTAATTTTTGTAAAAAATAAGGATGGCACACTTAGATTGTGCATTGATTACAGAATGTTGAATAAGGAAACTATTAAGAACCGATATCTACTTCCTACGATTGATGATTTGTTTGATCAGATGTGTGGAGCATCAGTTTATTCTAAAATAGATCTTCGATCTGGATATCATCAATTGAGAATACAAGAGGAAGACATTCATAAAATATCTTTTAAAACAAGTTGCGGGCATTATGAATTCACATTTTTGCCTTTTGGGTTGACAAATACACCTACCGCCTTTATGAATTTGATGAATAATATTTTTCAAGAATACTTGGACAAATTTGTGCTTCTATTCTTGGACGATATTCTCATATACTCTAAAAGCATTGAGGAACACCATGAGCATTTGAATATAGTATTGGGAATCTTGAGAAAGAGAAAGTTGTATGGTAAGTTATCTAAATGTTCCTTTTATGACACAGAAGTGCACTATTTGGGGTATTTTATAAGCAAGAATGGAATAGTTGTAGATCTTTCAAATATCGTAGCTATAACTGAGTGGCCTACACCCAAGAATGTGCATGAAGTTAGAAGATTCATGGGTCTTGTTGGTTACTATAGAAAGTTCGTTAAGGACTTTTCTAAGATTGTTGCACCAATAACTTCATTATAGAAGAAAGATACAAAATTTTTCTGGAATGACAAATGCAAATTTGCTTTTAAGATTCTAAAGGATTAGTTAACTACAACACCTATTTTGACTATACCTAACCCAAATGGAGACTTTACTATTGTAACAGATGCATCTAGAGAGGGTCTCGGAGCTATTCTCTTACAGATTTATCATGTCATAGCTTACGAAAGTAGAAAACTCAAGTTACATGAATAGAATTATGATCCACATGACCTAGAGCTCATTGTCATTGTTCATGCACTTCAAATATGGAGGCATTACCTTCTCGGTAAGCTTTTTTACCTAAAAACTAACCATCTTGGGTTGAAGTATATTATTACTCATCTAAACCTGAATGCAAGATAGTGAAGATGGTTAGAATTTCTATCTCAGTATGGTTTTGATATAAGCTATATTAAAGGTAAGGAAAATAGAGTAGCAGATACTCTAAGTCGTAGGAAGCACATTTCTACTCTTATAACATTAAGAACTTAGTTTAATGATGAGGTGAAAAGTGTCATGGAATCTTATTCTTATTTTTAGCAAGTAAAGACAACACTTGTTGCAGATCCAAAAGATGTGAGGTGTAAAGGATTTTGTTTTGGGAATGAAGGAATCTTGCGGTTTGAAAATAGGGTATACATACCCTTGGAAAATGATTTAAGAAAGAAATTGTTAGCTGAATTTCATAATTCACCTTTTTCTGGACACCCTGGCATTACAAAAATGCTTGTTAATATAAAACAATAATATTTTTGGAAGGGAATGAAAAAGGATGTGATGGAATTTGTGACACACTACTTAGAGTGTCAACGTGTTAAATCAGAACATATGCATCCTACCAGTTTATTGTACCATCACAGCATTTTGCAGTACAAATGGCAAGTGATAACTATGGATTTTTTTTAAGGATTGCCTATGTCAAGGAATACACATGATGTTATTCTGGTTGTTGTTGATAAACTAACAAAAGTGGCACACTTTATTGCTGGTAATCTAAAGGATGATTCACCTCTATTAGCAAGAATATTTGTGCATGAGATTTTTAGGTTACATGGGGTACCCAAATTAATCATATCAAACAGAGATCTGAGAATGACATCAAGATTTTGGCAAACACTTAATGCAGCTCTAGGAACTAGACTAAATTTTAGTTCTGCATATCATCTGGAAACGGATGGACAGACTAAAAGAGTTAATCAAGTTTTAGAGGATATGTTAAGAATGTATTGCATGGATCAACAGTATAAATGGGAAGAGTACCTCTCATTAGTTGATTTTGCTTATGATAACACGTATCATGCCTCTCTAAAGATGGCACCTTTCGAAGCATTATACGAAAGGAAATGCAGAACCCCTATTAGTTAGGACAACATAGAGGATAGAGAGGTAATTGGGCCAGAAATCCTTACGGAGATGGAACAACAAGTTAAAATGATTCATGAACAATTGAAGGAGGCTTCTGATAGGAAAAAGAGTTACACTGACTTAAAGTGGGTTGATAGGAAATTTGAACTTGGTGAGAAAGTATTTCTTTGGGTTAAGCCAAAAAAGAGTTCTATAACTTTTGGAAAGACTGTCAAGCTATCATCTCGTTACGTAGGACCTTTTGAAATTGTTGAAGGAATCGACCCTATAGATTATCGTTTAGCTTTACCTCCTGCTTTGTCACAAATGCATGATGTTTTCCATATTTCTTTGCTTAAGATAAATGTTTCAGATTTATCACATGTGTTGAATTGGAATTTCTTGCAGGTTCAAGACCCAAGAATAATCATGTTTAATCCCATTCGAGTGCTTGAAACTTGTCAGTTGCACTTAAGAAATCATGAAATAAGTCAATGTAAGGTATAGTGGGACCAGTTTAACGAAGAAAGTGCAACTTGGGAAAATCTCGAAGAAATGATATCTGCTTTTCCATACTTATTTGATCATAATTAATTTTGAAAAACTGATCAATCTACCTAACTTGGGTAGTTACTGAACTATTTGACAATTATTTTAAAAACTTGATTTTTTTTTAAAGTTCTGTTATGAACATATGAATGGAAGGACGATAACTGATTTTTTTCCTAAATCTTAATGATTTGACTAATTTAATCATCAAGATGATGATTCTTTTAAGGAGGAAGGTATGTAATGTCTTGATCATGGTTGTTACTATGATGACTTCCATTTTTGACACTGCAAACGTTGGTATGTGAATTGTCATATGAAGGTGTATTCTTTGACTTTGAAAATCATGTTTGCAATGGATAAGTATTACTTTTCAGAATTCATGCATATTGTAACTCTATTTACTTGGAAATGATGACATTCTATCTTGCAATCCACAAGTTGTGAACCTAAAGAATTGTTTTCATACTTTGTGTGTGTGTGTGTGTGTGTGTGTGTGTTAACAGCACACCTTGAATCAATTCCATTAATCCAATGTATGCTTCAGTTCTTCTTTATTGTCATCTTGTTAATTGACCTTCTAAATCAAATGTATTTTCAAACCAAGCTGGGTTTTGTTGTAAATTATAAAGGACCTGGTTCTAGGTATTCTTACTTGGCATCATGTTTCCAACAGTAAGATTGGATCTCCTAGATACATAATTTATAACACTGGATAGCGTGAGAAGTTAAAAGGTTTGTTATAAGGATATTAAGGAAAATATTTTAGCCTTGGACGAAATGTCCTATACTATGTTGGTTCTAACCTAAGGTGGAAAGATCTACTTGAGACCTATTACTGAATTAGTAAGGTCTATGCTTTAACCTATGTTGTAATGTCCTATCCTACTTGGACTTTAATCTAAAGGTTTGTAGCTTAACCTAAGATGAATTTTAAAGACCTAAGAGCTAAGGTGGAAACCTAACTATTGATAAGATGACCTAAACTATTACTAATCCTAAAGGGGACCTATGGGTTACGTGGCAAGTGGGAGGATGGTGGCGATGGTTTCTAGAGTATTAATGTGGAGTAAATTGTAGTCCTTACATCTTAAATTGCCAATATTGGCATACGCATGAAAGGTTAGTGGGATGTCTAACTAGCATCGTTGCTAAATTTTAAATACATACAAAAACTGTGAAGGGAACTCACCAAGTTCGAATTGGCGGTAGCGTGAGGAAAGAGAGGGAAATTACATTCAATGGCATTGGTTTTGGTGAAGAAACCACCTAGAAAAGAGGAGACGTGGGTTTTGTGGAAGTTATTGGTCATTTGGTTTTTCTAGTTTTTACTTTGTGTATAGTTTTCTCCTTGAACCTATGAGCCTATTTTTCGATCCATTGTGATCTTGAACACCTTCGAGTTGTTTCTGAGCCTGTGGAAACAAGGAGGTAGTTGGGAGATTTGGTTTTTGATGTTGTTTGAAGAGAAGAAATTCTTGAGAAGCTTGGATGGATATCTTTTATGAGTTAACAAGAAATTTCACCATGCATGTTAGGTTGTTCTTATTAAACAACTATGATTTTTATTAAACGTCTTTGTTAAAAGAACTCTGCTCTTAGAAATGCGTGGTTTCGTGAAACATTTTTGGTGTGTTTATAGATATGATCTTCTACTTTAGTTTATTATTTGGAAAAGATGCAATATGGGTATTTTCTGGATGCATGCATGAGAAAATTGATGTTCTCGGTTGAAACTGTAAGTGTATGTGAATCTCATCACTGTTGTTAATATTTTGATGAAATGGCTGTTTGATATTGTTGTTTCCTTATGCGTTTGAACTTGCTAAAGGAAATAGTGATATGTTTACTATTTTTTGAGTTATATATGCTCAAAAGTTGTGGATTTCGTGGGAATGTTAAGGCAGGACTTCATTTGAATTGTTCTTCCTTATTCGAAATACAATTTAAATGTGATTTGGTTTCCTTAGAGACCTTATGATCACCATATTGTCTTCACATTTGCATGCTCTGAAATGATATGTTATCTCTCTTACCTTTGGTATCCATAAATGATTGTTTAAAAATAACTTTCCTTATTTGAACCTGAGATTAGCTCAGTTTCCTTACCTGAAGGATTTGAGTTGGAGCATACAGTTTTTCCTTCCCCCTTTAAACTCGATGATGAGTATATGTACTATGAATGGCAACTCCTTCGTGATTCCCATTGTATTTGAACTAGGGTGGATTCCTTTCCTTCATAATTAAAAATGATTTCTTCATCCCTGTGGATTTGAGACCATGTTTTACTTGGTTGTATTCTCTTAATCGTTTTATCTTGAGGTTGAACATGCTTGTTTGTAGCGTATACAGAAATTAGCATTGGATGGAATTAGAAGTTTAGTTGTTGCTTAATACTTTATTTTAGCTATAAATGAATTCATTGAAAACTTTTGCAATGGTAGCTAGTAAGCTACAGATACTGTCTTTATTTCACGTTGAGAGAAATACACCGTTGTAAACTGATTCGCATGTTACAGTTTTTGTATTTCAGCTAAGTATTGGGAAGAAATAATGAGAATATCTCTCACTCTCATCTTGGTTATCAAATTTTATTTTGTTCTCTCTCTCCTTTCTGAGTTGTGGGTTTCATTATTGTTACTCTTGCGCTCAAAATAAAGTTGATGGTTCCCTCTCTCTGACTATTTACTTTTTGTTATTAATACTCCTTACTTGAAGTTGACTGTTCGCTTGAGTTAGCTGAAGGGGATTGCAGAGTAGATGGTTGGATGAAGTAATTTTCTTTCTTATTTTTCTTCCCCTTCTCGATTGACTGTTAAGAAGGTAATGTGTAGATGTGTGACTATCTTTAGGAGAAGTGCATGGGAACTATACCTTGTAAAATCTGTGGATGTTGAACAAGAATTTTAGACTAGAGTTGGTTTAAAATGAACGTGATATTTTTTAAAACGAAAAACCTTTACTCCTTGTCTTATTTAATTGATAAATTGAAAGTGAATTTGAATTAAGTTAAGTGCTAGAAGGATGGGGATTCTTGCTTTAGGGTGTTGAGTGAGTCATTCTTAAACCCATCCTTTAAAGGTAGAATGGATTTGATCTTTTATATCAATGTGAATTATGGTAAAAAGACAAGTGTTTGGATTCAGTGTTCTTTAAAGAATTCTCTTCTATGAACTACCAGAGTTAATAACCTCCTTGAACCTTGTTGGAATCAAGAGTGAGTTAAGGTTATTATAGTACAAAACAGATAGGTAATTGGTATGTAATATTACTTGAATTGTACTAGCTTTTATTATGAGACTGCTAATTAAGAGTGTTGATTGAGTATGATTCTCACTTAAAGTAATGTGGATGTTTATCGTGATTTCAATTTTTGATCCTTAATTCTTACGTGATATCTATCTCAATTGCTTGAATGTTTCAGAAAAGTGGGGTTCTTTTAATAAGACAATTAGTCAAGAGCACATCATTTTAATGTTTAGTTCTTAACATTCTCAGTTTGGCAAACTGACCATTGCTAGCAATTTTTGCAGATGGATTCCATAAGTGTTAAAAGAAGACATGTTATTTTATGATGCTTCTCATGTTTAACTAAAGGCTGGATCTTTTATGAGGCATTATTATTCTTCTCAAATGTAATTGAAAAAGGAAAAGTTGTATTCTTGTTTGAGTTTGTCAATGTTGATTGGCATGAGTGAAGTTTGAATGTTTGGGACTTGTAAAATGTATATATGTTACCTTGAGGAATGAAAAGAAAAAGGGATTGAGTGTTATTTTTTTTAATGTATCATTCGCTTGGGATTGATTGTAAAGGGGATTAAAAACGTATTCCTACTCTCTTGTGTTTATACATGTTTAAATGATGGCAGTTGGACTTAAATGAAGTAGTGGGAAAGAGGGAATTGATACTCTATTCTTTCTCTTAAATACAACTTCTAAGTTGGGTCGCGCAGATGGTTATTCCTTAAGTCAATATGGACTATTAATTGATATTAATAAAATAATAAAATACATGTGAATTCTTGTATAAGTAATAATTGGAATTGGACCCTAACTAATGAATGCTAAGGAAAGGATAATTAGTTTTGGGAATAAGAATTCATTAATACTCCTTTGGGGTGTCATACCCAAAGGATATTCGGAAAGAGGAAATCATACCTCCTCTTAATAAACCTTAAACTAAGGTATGGTAATTGAAAATAAATGAATACATGTGTATAAGAAATAGACTTCATTCTAATGAAGTCTATTATAAAGAAACCTGGATTTAAATCCAGCCATGAATGAACTTGGTTAGGCTTAGTAAGTCAATCTTACTATGTTATGTTGATTTGGACTGTAAGTCTGAAACTTAAATTAAGAAACCAAGGAATGATATACAAGCCCTTGGGAAGAAGGGTAGACTATATAATTAACCACATGAGGAGTTGGAATCAGGTATGGCTTGCAACTGTAAAGATCGAAGAGGTTAGGAAATTAGCAAGGTTGTTAAAATTAAACTTTAAATCAAATGATAAGAAATTATTTAACCTCTTAGTGGGATATGTACCCCTAGATGGGAGGATTCTACAGGATGTTGGTACATGCCAACTGCAATAAGGTTTCATCATGAAGGTCAAGTCTTCATGACGACACAATGTTGTAGCTAACATGTTGCCAACACCCTTCTGAATCGGATCATCTAGATTTACATAAGTTCAGACTTGACCTTAGTTTTACTTTGGACCAAGTTAGGAACATGTCCCTTGTATATTGGGTAAATTTCAAGGACTAAAGGAAACCAGACACACACAATTGACTAGGGTCAATTGAGTATGTCTGTGTACCCTTAGTCATCACGAATGATCCTCTCTACCTATTTATATTGCTAACTTGGATTAAGGATCAACCTTGGACAAGAGGACTGACAGGAGTCAAAAAAGACCATTCTAGATAATAGATGAAGTGGGGTGAAGGACATATTCCATTAATGAGTATGACCTCTAGGAATATGATCATGCTAAGCATGTGAAAATCTTTGGCCAAAGTATTGCAAGTTGTTTGTTGCGTTGTCCTAAATCACCTAGTTTAAGAAGTAGGATTACATGTGGATATTGGTAATAGATATTCAGATAGGCCTCTTAAACATAACACTTCAATACCCGAAAGGGTAAGAGAACAAAGTATACTTAGTATACAATACATTGAGTTATCATGAAGGATTGATAAGAAGTCGAGTCATGAAATGAGAGATCGGTAGTTCATCGAGTCATTATAGCTGCATATGGTTATCTGCTATGTGATTGAATGGTATGGAATGTGTGGTCCATATTATGAATATGAGAATAGAGATCATTAATATAAACATAATGTGTGTTCTAAATCAGAGTCATTTAGAACAGAGAACATTAATTAAAAACTTGAAATGTGTGTTCTAAATTATAATAATTTAGAGCAGAGAATGCTATGCAAAAAAAAAATTCCCTTTTTCTAGTGTCTTAAAATGGGAATGTTACAGTTCTTGAATTGTTTTCCATTGTTAGTGATAAGGCGGTGAGGTACGCCAAAGCAAAAAATTATGTGATGATTGATGAACTCACATATTTTCTTAGCTTTAGTGGAGATGAGTGGAATGGCTTCTACCCATTTAGTGTAGTATTCAGTAGCGGTTATAATCCATTGATGTTTTTGGGAAGAATGAGGGTTGATTTATCTAATGAGATCCAAGCCCCATTGAGAGAAAGGCCAAAGGTCACGGGTGACCTGTAAGGCATGGCTAGGTGTGTGATGAAGGTTGGCGTGTTGTTGACATTTTATACAACGTTTGACGTAGTCACAACAGTCACTTTTGAGGGTCGGCCAATAATAGCCTAGGTGAAGGATGCATTTAGCAATGGCCAGACCACTAAAGTGGCCTCCACATATTCTGTTATGAACCTCCTTGATGATGTAAGGTATTTCAAAACTTATAAGGCATCTCAAGAGGATACCATCAAATCCACATTTATAAAAGAGGCCACCCATAATGACATAGCGAGAGACACTTTTGAGAAAAGTGTGTTGTCCATTACGAGTAAGATCAGGATGGTAGAATTGACAAGGAAAGGTAGTCTACAAACTGCTTATACCAAAGATCATGTGGGTCAGGTGTGGTGGGTTTGGATGCTTTCTTTATGTTTTCAAATGTGACGAAATAGATAAGGTCATTGGCTAAGGAGGAATACTTGTTAATTTGGTTGGTTGATTGTTAATACTATGAGGTAAGTAAGAAGGCATATGCAACCTTTGTACTATGACAAAGATGTGTGAGTTGGCATACAAAGCAGGTATCTGGGACGTGAGGCAAGCCATGGTATCTACGAATTTATTGGTGGAACGGGGAATGGTTTGAAGTTTATAGTGGTCAAAGGTGGTCAAAAGTATGTCTACATATTATTTTTACTTTCAAAGTGTTTCATTACGACACTGGTATATACCATTAACTTGATTTACAACTAGTTGGGAGTCACCAAAGACATTAATGGTCTTAACATCTAAGGCATAAGCAATCAGTAGACCTAATACGAGTGCTTCATATTCCGGCAATATTGTTAGTGCAGTCAAATTCGAGTTTGAAAGATAAGGGCATGGGTTCACCATCCAGAGGAATGAGGATACCACCTACACCACCCCCACATTCGCATTTGAAGCCATCAAAGAATAAGGTCATCTGGTAAGTGGGATCGTCCAAAGAGAGGGTAGCAATGGATTCGTTAGCAAAATCAAAATTAGGGGAATGATTCTCAGAAAGTAATGCATCAACAAGTTGATCAACAACGGTTTGGATTTTGATGGAATTTTGATGAATGAATTCAAGGTCAAGGTCGGCAAGGAGCATGAGCCAGTGTGTAGCACACTAGTGCTGGTAAGGTTTGGCATACATGTAATGTAATGGGTCAGTGTTGGTAACGATAAATGTTTGGTGATTGAGTAGATAATGGAAAAGTTTGGTGACGACAAAAACTAAAGCTAAGCAATTTTTTTTAATATGGGTATATCTTGTCTCATAATCTAAAAGGGGTGTGGCTTATGTAATAAATTGCTTCTTCCCTATGTTGCTTGTCACGATGAGCGAGCATGGCCCCCAGGGAATGTTCTGTAGTGGAAATGTATAGGTATAAGGGGTTATTCATCCTTAGGTGGGGTAAGAACGGGTGATTGTAGAAGGTAGTTTTTTAAGGCGTTAAAGGCTTTGTGGCACTCATCATTCCATTTGAAGGAGACATCCTTTTTGAGAACATTATGAAATGGTTGACATCAGTCGGAAAGTTGTGATATAAAACAATTGATATATAGCAACTTGCCTTGTAAACTACGTAATTGATGAAGGTTATTTGGTGGAGGCATCTCAAGAATAGCCTTTATTTTGGTAGGGTCCACTTCTATACCACGCAAAGAAATGATAAACCCCAGGAGCTTACCGGAGAGGATGGAAAAGACACACTTTTTAGGTTAGAGGTGGACTAAATACTTGATGAGACAATCAAAGATTACTTTTAGGACAGTAATGTGTTCAGTGAAATGTTTAGATTTGGCAAGGAGGTCATCAACATAGCCTTCCAAGATACGATGCATGATGTCATGGAAGATATAGGTCATGGCCCACTGGTATGTAGCACTAGGATTTTTAAGGCCTAAGGGCATGACTCGATAGCAAAAGGTTCCCCAAGGCATGATGAAGATGGTTTTGTGTTGATCTTCGGGTGGGGAGTAACATTTGATTATACCCTAAGAAACCATCCATGAGTGATAGCATCTCATGGTTGGTAGTAAGATCAACTAACTAGTCGATACCTAGCAGAGGAAAGTCATCTTTTGGGCAAGTGAGGTTAAGGTCATGGAAATCCATGCAAATATGAAGTCCCTCTATCACCTTAGTGATAGGTATAATGTTAGAAATCCACTGGGGATAATTGATAGGAAAGATGAAGGAAACCAAAAGAAGGTGTTGGATTTCTTCTTTGACAAGGAGAGAAATGTGAGAATGCATTTTACATAGCTTCTATTTTACATGTTTGGCATCAAGAATGGTGATAATGTTGTGGACCACGATATTGGGGTCAATACCAGGCATGTCAACATAGGACCAAGTAAAGGCATTGTTATGATCCTAGAGGAAAGTGGTGATTGCTTCATGTTCAGTAGCGTCTAAAGATTGTCCTATATTTAGCATGTGCTAAGTCGTCCTGAGTGTTAATGTTGATTTCCATAGTCAATTCATTCAACATGGTTTTCTTCTCATAAGGTAATGACTGGTGAATATAAGAATCGTCCACCCCAAGGTAGGAGAGGATATACTCATCATCCTGACATTGAACGACATTAATAGAAAGTGAATCATCAGCACTCATGTCAAGATATAGGAAGGGAAGAGAGGAGGAAGCCTCACCACTCGCATTGATAGGTAAGAGGTCCTAAGGAAATGGTTTTCATAGAAAAAAAAAAGGAGGAATAGATTCAGGATCTACACACTCCGTGGGTGAGGTTGGTAAGGTGGACAAATAGGGTACAGAAGGGTTATCATCCTAAATGAGTTCGACATGAGCCTTCTTGGGTAGTGATGTGGAATAGCCAATACCACTATGATCGTTGTGTTTATGGGTGGTGCAAGGGATGATGGTGTGATGACCTTGTTCATAAAGACCAAATCCAAAGCCTTTCCAAGCATAGCAGTGTAGGAACGTATGGGCGAAGTGACGGTTGGTGAGGGACTAAAGGTCAAAGGAAAAGGGGCATGTTTGGGATGGTGGTTCAGGTAAATAGGTGGAGGTATTAAGTCCCCCATACATGAAGTTGTTCCAAAGGTGAGGAGGGCCATACGGGATGACTTCTCCAATGCGGTGGTCATAATGAGGGTGCTAGTGTAAGTCACCATACTCTTATGGAGTAAGGAAGGTGTTGACACTATATACACAGTACTCCCCCCAGAGTGAGACATTGAAACATGCTTTCTAAGGGATCGTTATTAGGTATGTTGGTAGAGGGGATAAACGAATCACTAGGTGTAAGGCAATCAGTGATTTGGGAAGTGGATGGGCTAATGAATGAGTCAAATGCATAAGCTATGGCGGTAGTAGGAATGGATGAGTGGGGTATAGGAGCGGTGGAGGTAGTGTGGGGTAGACGAGATTATGAGTGAAAAAGTATATGTGGTAGGTTTTTTAATGGGGACAAGGACGTCATTGGGTCGGTACAACATATTACAGGTTTTAAATGGTGAGGGGTCAACAAGTATAGTGTAGGTATGTCCTTCATGCTCAAATTTGAGGCAGCGATGCAAAGTGGAAGGAACACAACCCATGACATGGATCCAGGGTCTACCAAGTAATAGATGGTACTGAAACTCCCCTTCCAAGACATAAAATAATTCTAGAATAGTACAGAGGGCCACGCAAACGTGGAGGATGATGGTGCCCAATGTAGAAGTGATAGCATCATTAAAGGAGCGCAACATGATGGGGTGTTTGTGCATGCAATTTTTAGGTAGGTGCATTTGGCTGAATGCATGGGAGGATATAATATTAATGCTCACACCCCCATTGATCATAACATGTCGTACACGTATATTATCGATATGAACGGAGATGAAAAGGACAAGATCTGGGTCGTTGGCTTGGAGGGGTATTATTTCTTTGTCAGAGAAAGTGAGGGACACCACATGAGGAGTGGAAGTGTTAGTAGGAGAAGAAAAATATTTGGTAAGGGAGGTGACATGGTGAGGGGTAATGATAGAGGCCAGGGGTGTGGGGTCATTGGGTAAAACCTCAATGGACTGGAGGACCTCCATTAGGGCTTGTCAGTGAGATTCTGAAGTTTGAATAAGGTCATAGAGAGACATTTTTAAATATAATTGATGCAATTGTTTCAACATGGTATGTTGGGCCACCCGTTAGAGGTAGGATATGAAGGACCCCGAATGGTAACTTTGGGTACGAGTGTGGATGGTATGTTGGGGACAGGATTGATAGATGGGTAAGTTACTTTCTCTTCTCCTTTTTCTCTATGGGAATGAGTAACAACATGAATCATATTAATATGAGGAAGATATGTATATGAGGAAGGCGTGTCATGGAAGGTATAGCGGCATGAGGGACAAAACCCTAGTGGAGAATATGATCCTTGTGAAATGAGGAGGGCACACTAGCATTTTGGTGGGGTTTTGGCTAACTCTTTGATACAAACCATGTTGATCTCAAATGTTGGCGGTGGATAAAATGATTGTGGGGGGAAAAGATGAGGGTTGTTGAATAGGGACAGGTAAAACACGGTGAGCTGTGGTGAGGGTGGAGTTGGTTCATCGTCTAGGAGGTAATCGTTGTCAAAATTTGCTTTGGGAGGACACAATTGTATGAGAACTACTTTAAGTGCATTATAATTCTCTACATCATGTCCCAGCACACGATGGTAAGCACAAATTTTTCTATCATCAAACCCTTTTGGCTTGGGTTTGATTGGGTCATATGGTCAAAGTGGGGGTAATGTAATGATAGAGGTTTCTAAGATATTAGCTAAAATGATGGCGTATGACCCTACTAATGGATCACAGTGTGAAGTAAGTGTAGGTTTGGTTTGAATAGTGAGGGAAGTTGATGGAACTGAAGGAATGGTACGATACAACACAGGTTTAGTGGATAATATGGTTTTGGCTTGGGATGTGCCTTCATAGGTAAAGGAACTGTAGACATATTTGTAGTGGGTGGTGTTATAGGTTTAACTACCCCTTGGGAGAGTAGTGGGATTTTTCCATTTTGATTGTACCTTCTTGGGTAAAGGCATGGAAGGAGAGCGTGATGTTGAAGGAAAAGCAGAGGGTAAATGGGTATGTGTGACCCATAAGGGTAGCAGGGGAAATTTGGGAGTAGGTGATGGAGGTCAGGTGAGTGGCATAGATGGCAAAGAGGCAAGGTTCAAAGGTAATGATGGAGTTATGGTAGACTATGGAGGTATAGGTGGTAAGAGAGATTTAGGTAACAATGCAAGTGTTGGTTGTGTAGGTAAATTAGGTACAGTGGGTGGTTGTGATGGAATGACATGTTGTTTGATTCATGATTTAATGGGGGTGTGAGGTTGCTTAGGGAGAGTTGACGGGTGAGGTCCCAAGATGGACGGAAGAGGTGAATGGGATACTGGTGTTACAGGTGAGATTGGTGTACGTGACTTAGCAGGTTGGGTCATCTTTTTAGGCATAGGCATGAGTTTAGCGTGGGTTTGGGAAGATGTGGCTAGATCTAATTTAATGGGTGGATGGGCAATGTTGGGTGTTGGCATGACCCCTAAGTTAGCAATGGGCTTAGGTAAAGAAGTTGATGTAGGTATGGGTAAATGTTTGGGTGTAGGTGTGTGTTGGGTTGTAGGCAAGGGTTTAGATGTAGGCTCAGATGACGATGCAAAATATGTTCCAATAAGCATGGGTAGATTTGACTTAGTTGATTGAAACACCTTTGGTAAATGGTGGAGGTATCAGTAAGTGATATCTATATTTAAGCTGAAAACCGAGAGTAGAAAATGTTCCCAATGCAAGGCTCTATCCACATAATCTAAACGATCAGCTAGGTGTGAAAAGGGAACCTCCATAGGTAGGGCCAATGTTGTCTTGATGGGAATCCCTGTAAAATGTGTTTGGGGAAATAAGAAATTTGTTGGCCTCAGCCTCTGTAGGTAGGAGTTCCGAGAGAAGATCCACAAGGTCTTGAAATACGGAGGGTGAATGTTCACCGATGGGGAAATGGTGCCGCTAAAGGAGCCTTTATGGATAGAGGAGATGATGAATGACATGTGGTGAGTTCTTCTATGAAATGGAGTAAGAGATGAGCATGTGTCTCCCATGGGTAAGAGATTTATCAATTAGCGAAAACTCATTATTTTGGGAGACGGGTGGGGAAGTAGGTGTGATATTAATCATGGGTTCTTCCACCATGGTGGAGGAAGAGACAAAGGAATCTCCTCTATGGGTGGCGGAGGAGATGAAACATAGACTCTTCTATAGATAGGGAAGTTCCATGCTAGGATTTCATGAATGGAAGGAATGACAGCCAAACAGGGAAATAATGGGTATGTTCTCAAAAATGGCGTGGACTTCACAGACATTATCCTCTGTTAGTCAAAGTTTCATTAGCTTGGTTGGAAGATGAATCATGATTAGGAAATGACTTTTTGAAGTATGTGTAGGTTTTGATTGGCTGGTGTGTTTGGGTTTTCTAAGACTAGATCTCGATTATCCAACATTTATTGAATGATGTTCTTAAAAGTGATGTAATTTCCATCACTATGACCTTTGACACGCGATGATAGTTACAAAATTCGTGTTCCTTATACGATGCCAAGCATGAGATGAGCGGGGTCGAAACCGGTATGTTATTTGATAGGTGGAATATTAATGGCACCTAACATGAGGAGTTTCTCCAACACCCGACAGAGTATGGTTCCCTTATTGGAGTGTACTTCCATTTTTCCCATCTAGCTTGAAAAGTTTGAACAAGTGGAGAGATTGGAAGATGGTTTTACTTCATTAGACAGATGAGCGGGTCCGGATTTTAGTACTACCATGCATTGGAAGATTCTTTGGCCTTTGAATATGTGTATTGGAGTTTCGAGGATGAATAAGTATCATTTTATTTGAATGTGGTATTTTTGTTACTGTAGCTAGATCTTCTTTTCTTTAATAGCATGAATTTCTAGTTTTCATGCCATGGTGAATGCCTCATCAAAGGTATAGAAGGTCTGGACCTGCAAGGTTGGTGAAATGTGTCTAGTACAAGCCCAAGTGCAAATCTCAATGAGCTCAGTTTTAGGTAATTGAAAAGTGATCTGGTTAATTAAGCTTACACCTAATAATGCAATAGAAATCAGCAATAGAACCACTGATGGGTCCATCTTGTCGAGTGCCAATAAAGATCAGTTTCATGGTCACCACTTTCTTAAAAATTTGAATGTGACGAAAGTGATCTAGGGTCATGGGCTAGGAGGAATACTTGATTAAATGAGTCGGATGACAATTGTATAGGTAGCCCACTATACTAGTCTAATGCATGTCCTGTCAGGGACATCAGGAAGGTCCATAGTGAGTAAAGTTTCGTCTTTGGCCAATCAGGTAACTACCCATGAAATTGAAACATGACCACAAATGTTGTTGTGGGTCTTCCTTACTAACAATAGTGATTAAACTTAGGCATCTCCCAATGAATATGGTATGGAAGAATAGGTATGGATGGATGAAGTGGGATCACTTCCTAGATTTCATCGTAGATTAAAGAGCCCTTGCTCATTTTGTGAGCCAAAAACTCAACACTTCTAAAGTATGCATCTCTTGGGCCATCAGTCATAATTTAATGCTTTTTAGGCACTCATTACCTTCTGGAAATTGCCCCATTGGATAGGGCATTTTCCTGGGATTTCCAGATAGGTAAAGTTTGTGTTCCTATGTATGATGTGGGCATCATTCCAGTTTATGGCTGACGCCAGAGATATGAGAGTTGCAAATTTGGGACTCCCTAATGTGAGGTATGTATCCAGAATGGACGATGAAAGAAATGAGGCCACATGTCCTTGTAATAGGTGTATGTAGGGTAGGTTAGTTTAAGTGACTTGAGTATGGATTACCAGGTAGAGATTGTGCAAGGTTTCAGAGAGGACAATGTTCACCCTGAAATGGGGCAGGGGTCATCAACACTAGAGGTAGTTGTGTGCCAAATGGGTACATGCAAGGTAATGGGCACAAATAAGGAAAAATGCTCTAAGGGTGGTAGATGAAGGAATATTTCGACACACTAGGCCCGTAATGGATATCGGAAGATGTGATGGTCATGGCGGGTGTCAGGTAGAGCTACGAAAATATTAGGTGGTAAGGTAGGTAAGAGTAAAGTCGAGCTGGTAGGGTTTAACGCAACCATGGACGAAAGGGCAGGAGATTTTTGGCCCGATGGGCATGCCGTATATCAATTGACCTGAGGAGCTCACCAAGTCTAGATGAGTGGGAAATATAGAACTTCGTAAATTTTCTGGAATTTTGATCCCAAAGGTTAGCGTCAGGTGAAATGTTTGCCCCCAAGGCCTATATCCAATGGTGATAGGCTCGCCATTGGATTCCATAGACCGATGAAGATAGAAGGTGGTGAAGGGCTAGGCAGGATTTGGCTGATGAGCAAATTCAAAGGAAATATTGAAGGGTGTTAGTATGTCTGCAAGTTAAAACCCATGTGAATCAAGTGTTGACCACATAAGTCCATGTATTCTGTAACTAACACAAATAATACTATGGGAAGGGAGTAATGGGGTCATAGAAGGTGAACCGTAATCTAATGTCTATATTTGCCACAAATCCAACATCATGGAACTGACGATGGTCTAGGATAAGTCAGATGAATGGTTGCAAGGAGAGGCCCAGTGACGAATCATATCACGCCACGTGATCCTTTGGTCACTTTGGCCCAATGAATACCATTTTTCAAAGAATGAAACAAGAACATTGGGTAAAGTGGACTGGGAGAAAATGTGTATAGCATGGTGGGTAGCCCAACAGGGGAGAAATGGAATCATACTTCACTTGAGGGCCAGATCGGTGGGGGCAAGAAAGATTTGATGGGAAGGTTATTCCAGGTAAGGTAACTGGAAAGCTGGGAAGCTGACACCGTTTATGGCCCGCCAACCAATGATGGTCATATTGTGAACCTAGAGATTGATCACTGGACTGATGTCGGTGACTATGAAATTATAAATAAATGAAGGAATCAGATTTTTGAATGTAAATAAATTGAAGAATCAAACTCAGAAACCTGAGAATGAAAATATGAGGCCCTAGCATGACTCAGACAAAGTCAGAATACTCCAACTGCATTTTGGTGGAGTGTGCAAGGAAGAGATAAGAATTGAAGATTCGTAGTCTCAAACCTCAAAAAACAAATCAAGTAGAACACTAAGAAAAAGTATGATCCTATCAGTGATTTGCTTATGAAGAATGTTTAGCTTATGTCTATCCCAGAACTGATTGTGTATATTTAGAATAGAGTTTTTGGTTGGGAATGGCATCCTACAAAGTAAGGAATTCTAGAAGGTAAGGTTTCAGGTGCATGTTATGGCGGGGGTGGGCCATCCTCTGAGATAATGACTCGATAGAAGTAATGAGATCCCACAGTACCTGCCACTCCTCGGCTCATTGTGTGCATCGTTGACAGGCATATCCCAGGCTAAGATGTTGTTTAAGAAGAATGTGTACAATTTTAATTTTTTACAAGCTCCCTTGGTAAGATAGAGAGAGAGAAAGAATGTGCTTTGCTATGGATTCTTTATGTCAGACCATCAGCTGGGAATGACTTCCAGCATATAGGTTTCCCTGCATTTTAATGTTGATGATAAATGCACCAAATCAGAATGTAATGCAGCCAATTTTAAGCCCAAATCAAAAAATTACATTCAATCTAAGTAAATGATGAATAGGAGAGGGTATTCTCTTTCACTAATGCAGAAAGAAAGATTTACCCATGATTCTTCATTACATTTTAGCACCCAAAAACATGATTGTTTTCATTGCAATAAGATAGAAAAAGTTTCAGAATCCAGTAGGAGAAACATAATGTTTACCAGTTTTTTAAAAGGAAACAAACACACTTACTTAGCACCTAGGAATGAATACAGTTTTGTAATAGCAATCTCTATGATGGGTCCCACTGGGCGTGCCAGAGTATGTTTTATTAGCTCTATTTATGTTTGGAACTTGCATGAAATAGACCTAGGGTCATGAGGATGAGGAGGAACTAGCCTATTAATTTTGTCGGTTGATGGTTGATGTCCACGTTCTAACTTATCGAGTCCAAAGCTAACTTGGTGAAGAGATTCCCTGTTGGCTAGGAGGAACTACACTGAAATAGTCCAAACAAGACAACACAAGGAGAGTTAAATGATCCATATGGCAGTGGACTTTCTAGTGTATACTAGATCTGAGAAGTATGATACTCCCTAGATGGCTGTATCAATCCACTATTTAGAACAACTTAATTAATGCAGAACCATAAGAAAAATCCTACTGTAGTTGATATGATTTAGGTACCGTCATTCAAGATACAATAAGTAAATCCGACTTACAACAGGCTAAGCTATGGTTCAGATCTGAAGGAGTGAGGTCACCGTCAAGGTATTGAAAACTGGTCAGGGTCGGGTTCTAGGTTGTTTGAGGTCACTTGGTAGAGAGGTTAGGTTGGTTCTGTTATGGTTCAAAGGTGTCAAACACAGAGACCAATGTCGGTATTGGTATAATTGATGATGGTTTAAGGAGGGACCGATGATGGTCATAGGGATAATCGAGCGTCGATAAGGTTTAGGGATGAAAGAAACGTACTTAAGGAGATCTTGGTAGTAGAGGATTGATTTGAGGTTGGACATGAGATGCAGAAGGGGGGATGGGATAGGTATGTGGAGGTCCTCAGATATATTCAAAAGTATGTGAGCACTCAGAGTATGGGTGATTCAGTGGTGTGGGTAGTAGGAATAATTGAATTTGTAGGAAGATAAATGGATGAGAGAATGTGAGTATGCAAAGTAGAAATTGATAACATAAGGTAACATAACCTACTATAATGAAATAGATAAATGTTTGTTCAAGGAATACTTACTATAAAGTTGGTTTGATGGCTGAGCGGTGGTGAAGGTTGATCATATGAATTGTGTTGGGTGCCATGGTAGTGATTCTTAAAATTCTTCGATGAATGCAATGCTTTTGGATCTGTCCTGGTGTTAGTTGTGGATGTATGAGTGTGCGTAACAAGGATGGTTCCACCTTGCTTGCATGTAGCTCTTCCTTCTCTCTCTTGATGGTCTCAAAATGTGCCAACCTCTTCAACAAGGTTGCCAAGGTGAAAAAATGGTAACCAATGGTAGATTCCAGACTTGACATGCATCAGTTTAGGTATGATCGACGTCTATTTAGGCATGGGATTCCCTAGGTTTTACTAAAAATGGTAGATCCTCTCCATCATCCCGTGGCTCACAACATGGACATTTTTCTTTTAATGAATGCGTGAATGTGGTTAGAGGAGATAATAGGCATTGATTTTTAGGGTTGAGTCAATTACTTAGTTAATTAATGGTACAGGTGATACTAATTCCTAGGTGGTTATGGTGAGTGGGTAACATACTAAAAATAGGTTTATGGTTTAAAGTGGTGTCTAGTTGAGGTGGTGGGGTGAGGTGGAAATTAACTTAATTTAAGTGATTAAATTAATTAATAGTGTGGGGATGGGTATAAATTTAATTAGGTTAATTAAATTAATATTAACATGTGGGTTGGAAAGGGACCATGGTTAGGGTGAATATTTTTGGGTTGGTTATGTGATCAGGGGCTAAGGGGAGTGTGACCAATTTTAGGTGTCTACACTTAGAACCTGGTGATTGACAGGATCCCACCTAATTACAAATGTGAAAGATAATCAATAAACCACATGACCCAAAAAAACAATACCACATAAACTAACTAGGTTGCAAGCCAAGAAAACCCAACATCAACAGCAAAGAAAATACCCAACCACTACAAACAAGGAACAGGAACCAAAAATTACACATGAGAGGAGGAGCTTCCTTGGCCGCAGAGACATCCTCCCACCCACTAAGACACTGGCATGAGCAGTGCACAACAATAAGTTGTATGAAAATCCTAATTTCCTTCGCAGACCACCACACGGGTAGATTCATAGACTATGGGAGCCAAAACCCCATGCAAATGTAGCTTCCCCAACTAGCTACCTTCACCAATCCCCTTAGAATAAGCAACATCAATGTCTGAAATAAACCATATCAAAATCACGTTCCTGGAAGAGAATTCGGCTATCACTCCCCTTGCTTCCTCCATGACCAACCCCAATTGAATAATGTTAGGAAGCAATTGACTACTCCCAAAATCCTCCAACACTTCAACCAAGTTGACCCACTACTAGGGCTTAATGAAGTGGGGATTAAAAATAGTCTTTGAAAATTCATGTGGGGGTAAAAAATAGCCTTTGAAAATTGAAATATAATTTCAGGGAGCATTCTAAGTGCCCCGCTCTATTCCGCTTACTCCATATGGATAATTTTGACCCCTACCACAAGGTGCCTCTATGGCCACTTATTGAAAGCATCCAATGAACTCAATGGGAATGGAACTTGGGTTGATGATTACAAACTACTTGTAAATTTTGGATGGTAAGCATTTCTATTATACCAGAGCTATGTACTAGAGTGGTGGAGGATCACTTTCTCTAAGTGGGACATGGGGGTGGGATTAGGTCCTTAATTTTTGTTATCCAAAATAAGCCCATGCTTATTTCTGGTTAACTTACTTCCATTTTTTCCTTCCTTGTGCTTCAATCTCAAATTTTACACATTTCAAGCACTCAAAGGTTCTTAGAAATAGCTTCATCAAATGGGAAATTTCTTCCCCTTTCTAGAAAGGTAAAGTAGTCCTTCTAACTCCAAGTATTTTGAAAGTTATGGGCCGGCAGGCTTTAGAAGGAAATTTTTCCCAAGGCAGACCCGGGGAAGAATTTTTGCCAAGGAGGAAGCGGACCAGCGGACAAGCGGGTCGTCAAAGGAATTTAGGAACTTTGGATTTTTTGTCAAAAAGCTAAAGGTATAAAATTGAACCAGAACTCTGAACCAATCGAAAGGCACCATGTGTTACGACGGAGCTACGAGCCTAGGGAGGTTTTCAAGTTTTTTTTACAATTTTTTTGGAAAGAGGAGAAAAGGAAGATTTCGGCCCGCGAACCCGATTTTTTCCCTAATTTTTCCCTAAATCTTTAGAAGGCCATATCTTTCAAACCAGAGCTCTATTTTTCTTGATTGTGGTATCATTAGAAAGCTGTTGACATCCTCTACACTATGGACACTTAAATTTTGCATTTTGGTCAAGATTGACTAGAGAAAATGGAAAAATGCCTCTGGCATGGTAAAAGAATCATAACTGACATCCAACTACCAAATTTTAATGCAATATGGCACCCATTCTTCTCCAGCATGGTCAAAAACATTAGGGAATGGTTTTGTGAGGGTTCCCTTGCCTTTTAATGGATCTTTTCAATCGTTGAACATTCATTTTCAACTTTCTCACATTTCTCTTTCCTTTGTTCTGCATTTCATCGTTAAAAGCCAATTTTGGCTCATTTGTAAAGAGTTGATCATTTTTTCTCTCTTCCCCCCTTCCCTTTCTTCTCCAGGGTTGAATGTGGAGTTTAAACCTCTTCCCTTACTCTGTAATGGCATTTTTCTTACCTCTTTCCCAATAATGGTGTACTGTGCAAATTTCTGGAGCAATAAAAATCCATTTTGTGATGTTTTTTGTCCATCCCTTGCTCATTTTATCGTCTCTTCTTGCCTCTCATCATTGCAAGGTATTCTGTGCATATTCCTTGATGTCTTTGTAGGTTTTGGGAGTTGTGATTAATGGGTTTGAAGTGGTGTTATGTGTGAAATCCATATCTGTTCTGTGATGTGTTCTGTCTATCCTTTCCATTACTCACCTCTCTCCATTTCTGTCATTTGGATCTATGATCAACATTTTCTTTCTCTGGTGTATCACTGCTTTAGTGTAGGATTTCATTTTCTACATTTTATCTCTTCCCTACATCCTTGGAATGATTAGATTAGGTTTAGATTAGTTGGCCTGCACTGGAGTAGCTCATGGCAAGTAGTTTAGGAAAAGGAACCAGCCTTCATTTGGAGAGCTCCCCCATTTGCAAAGTCCCACACTTTGGAAGAGGCTCAATTTTATGCAAATCATACTAGATGCCCATTATCAAACTGCAGATCTGAGAAACATCCATGGGTGTTGTGATTTTGCACTAACATTTTTGGCACGCCCGGTGGGCCCAAGAGGTCTTTCACTTCATTTTTGCATGTTGGTGTGTTCCTATGAAGATTTCAACCTTTGGAGGCACATGCAAGCACATCTGGTGAATCCATCTAGTCAACAACCCGTCTCTGAAGTTGCAAACCTTCTTTCCATCCATCTTCTTTCATCTTTCTTTCCACATTTTTCATCTTCTTCTATTCCATGAAGTTATGTAATCGTGACTTCATTTCCATCATGGAATTCACATTTGCAACAGTAGAAATGCATTCCACCTCCAACATATTTTTCAAATCCTCCATATCAGCATTTTAATCAAATTCAAAACCAATATGCATACCCATATGAGCAATGCCAAAACCAGTTTGGTTATGGAGCTTATCAAGAGCAAGGGTACGCATATAATCATAACAGTTACATGGAAAATGTAGATATGTTAGAGAATATTCAAAAAATGAAGGCTAACATGGTGCAATCCATGGCTACAACTCAAATGAAGGCCTTCAGAATTGGTTACAGGAAGCTTGTCCATGGGTAGGCCCTTTTCCAAGACATTACAACCCTCGAGAGAAGTTGGACTTCATGATTGAAATGTTTCCATTACTTGCAAAGTGGGCCGAGGGAATAGAGGCATATGAGAAAAATGCTAGATAGCCTTGTTAATGGGTAAGTCAGTCACCAACTCCTTGTTTTTCTTTTCCTCCTTCTCAATCAATATCATTTCAGCAGGGTCAATTTTCAAGTCCACTACCTATTGTCTCAAGTGTTAATTCCCCTTCTCCATCTCCTAGTCTTCCATATCATCTCAGTTTCTCTCCCCTTTTCTCTTCCAAATCCAATTCCCCTCCACAAGAGCCAAAAACAATACCTTCCCCTCCACCACAAACAATTGCAAAACTGGTTGAAACCCAATTCATCCCTCCTCTTGCATTCCCAAATCCATGTTGGGAAGATAAAAATGAAAAAACCAGTCAAGGAGAGAAGCAAGAAAAAGAGCTAAATAGAGAAGAAAGAATCAGAATTTTGGTGATCTTGGCTCTTAAATTCGGGATAAAAAATATCCCCTTGATGGTTAAGCCAAAGGAGGAGGTTAAGGTTGAAGAACCAATGGTGGGAAAGGCTGATTTTGTAGCAGCAGTAGAACAAAAAGATCATAAATTGATTTACTTTGAGTGAAATGTCCATGTCTGCACTTTATTTGAAGAAAATTTTGATCCAAACCAAGCTACACAATCAATCCAAGAGAGGGAAGAAGAATCAATTTCTCCAAATCCAATAGAGGAGGAGTGCATTCTGGCTCTAGAGGAGAACCATACAGTTTCAGACGCTTCAAGTACAAAGCATGCCATAGAAGAACCTTCAATTTTTCCTCCTACTTCATCCCCTGCAAGCTCTAATGTTGAAGAATAGTTTTATCTTTCAAACTTCATGTTTGAGGAAGAGGGGAACCATGGTGATCAAGTTGTAGATCAGGAGGACACCATGGAGGAGGTCGAGCACATGCAACAAGAAAACAAGGAGGTAGATTAGTTGTCTAACTTAAAGGATTGCTTTGATGGAGAGGAACCCATGGAGATCACATCATTTTCTCCTCCATCATCCACCTTCCAAGCACATGAGTTTGTTTTCACAAAGGAGGGCATTCGATTACAACAGCCTACATTTCACAACAACCTTATGGAACCAAGGTTGGAAGATTCAAATATTCCATGTTCTTCACAGGAAGAGAAAGGGAAAAATGATGACACACCTTGCATATCAGTCATTAGTGCAGAGTATAAGATACTTGCAAAGGAAATGCAAAGGAAATATCAACATGCAGGTAGCCTCTGTTTTCAGGAAAGTCTACAAGAGAAATCTATTTTTGGAGTTGAAATTCAAATCTCAATGGGAAAACTTCATGGATCAGACCTTGCCCAATCAGGTCCTTGGCTTCACTAGAGCCAAGAGAGGAGCCACAACTAGTCATGCTTATTTCTAAGCATGAGGATAAGTTTCAAATTACCAAGGATCAGCTGCAATGCCTCTTAAATCCAAATGCAAAACAACTAAAAGAGGTATTTGTCTTGTTTCCAATTGATAGCTTGATGATTTGGGTGGAGGACCAGCCTCTTATTAGTTTCTCACTCATATAAATAGCCATATTTAATGGCAAATCATTTGCATGGCTGCCAATTGTAGGAAGGGCAGTTACTTCTCATC